>ONZH01029641.1:0-38743 GCA_900303285.1 Rhinella marina | reverse complement strand
CGTCGGCGCTGCCGTGCACTTTGGCAGACTCCGACATGCTCAAGGACTGGGCCACCTTCTCTTCTACATATTTGTGCAGGGCTGGGACTGACTTTTTGGCAAAGAAATGACGGCTTGGGACTCTCCACCTCGGCTCGGCACAAGCCATCAGTTCTCTGAATGGTGCAGAGTCCACCAGTTGAAAAGGGAGGCACTGCAGCATGAGCAACTTGGACAGGAGCACTGTCAGCTTCTGCGCTGTAGGATGGCTGGATGAGTACTGCTGTCTCTTTGCAATCGCCTCGGTGAACGACTGCTGCCGTAATGAGTGGCAAGGAATAAGAGGAGGAGGAGCAGGAGCATCTGGAGCAGTAGATAATGACAGACAGCTCCCTTCGGCAGAGGTGCTGGAGCCTTGACTGCCTGAAATGGGATGCGTGCCACTGGGTGATGCTGCTGTTGCTGCTGCCGACTGGGCTGCCAAATCTGAGCCACGGTTCTCCCAGGCCACTTTGTGGTGACGCTGCATATGTTGGCGCAGGGCCATGGTGCCAACATTAGCACCCTGGCCACGCTTCACTTTCTGACCACAGATTCTACATATAGCCATGTTCACCTCCTCAGGCGTCTTAACAAAAAACTTCCACACCGCCGAGTAGGCGATTTTACCACCAACACTCTGCACTGACTGAGTGCTACCTCCGCTGCCTGGCTGAGCCCCTGCGCCACTCTTTTCAAGGCCGGAAAGCACCTGCGAAGAGTGTGGTCTACCCCGTGCCCGTTTGCCTCCCGACCTCGCACTGCTGCCACTCCACTGACTAACGGCCACACTACCGACTTGCTCCCTGCACCGCTGCCTGACGCGCAAGCTGTCACTCTCGTCTGCAGATGATGATAATGATGATGAAACCCTTGTTTCACCCAGCTCCCAAGTGCGATCAGCTACATCATCATCAACTACAGTTTGCAAGCCGCTAATGTCCTCCTCAACTGTCTCGGTGTACAAAGCCTGACCGCTCTCAACATCACCTCCCACTACACTCTCTTCATCAGTACTTGACCGCCTACTGGAAGGAGCGGATTTCTGCCCCACCTCTTGGCTTCCCAGTAGCTGCTTACTGTCCTCAAGTACTTCTCTGGCTGAGGGAACCGAAAAGGACAGAGGCAGGTTGAGGACAGGTGAGGGCACTGGAGCTGCTCCAGGCCCATGCCAACTAAGGGTTGTGTCTGACGAACCCGCCGACTCTAGGCTGTCAGATGTCATCTGGGAGGAAGTGGATGACCACTGAGTCAACCATTCAAGAACCGCTGGGTTGGTGGTCAACACACGACCACTAGATGACACCGGTAGCTCTGGCCTTGCCAAGTGACCCCTAATGCCACATCCCCTTCCTCTGCTGCGACCTGTGCCTATTCTGTGCCCAGAAACTTTTGTGCCACTGCCCCTCCCCTGTGAAGGGCCTGTCACCCCTCTGTCTGACATACTGTTTGATAAAAAATTTAAAATAAAAGGAAATTAAGAATCCCCCCAAAAATATACTTTGCTCACTGCCTTGCACAACTGCTTAACAATTTCTTTAAGAAATACCATCACCCACAGAGTGGGTTAACAGTGGGTTACTGCACAGCACTACACACTATATGACGATTTTCTTTTTCTATGGCGACTGACCCTGCAAATAGTTATTTAAAATGAACAACCCCATAAACACGGATTCACTGTTTTTTTGCCAATTCAGCTTCACTGACTACGTTAGCACAATATCACGCTTTTCTGTTTGTATGGCGAATAACGCCACAAATAGTTATTTAAAATGAACATCCCCACAAACACGGATTCACTGTTTTTTTGGCAATTTAACTTCACTGAAGAAGTTAGCACTATATGGCGCTTGTCTGTTTATATGGCGAATAACTCCGCAAATAGTTTTTTTAAAATGAACAACCCCACAAACACAGATTCACTGCTTTTTTGGCAATTTAACTTCACTGAAGAAGTTAGCACTATATGGCGCTTGTCTGTTTGTATGGCGAATAACGCCGCAAATAGTTATTTAAAATGAACAACCGCACAAACATGGATTCACTGTTTTTTTGGCAATTCAACTACACTAAAGAAGTTAGCACTTATATGGCACTTGTCTGTATGGCGAATAAGGCCGCAAATAGTTATTTAAAATGAACAACCCTACAAACACGGATTCACTGTTTTTTTGGCAATTCAACTTCACTGAAGAAGTTAGCACTATAGGGCGCTTGTCTGTTTGTATGGCTAATAATGCCGCAAATAGTTATTTAAAATGAACAACCCCACAAACACGGATTTATTGTTTTTTTGGCAATTCAACTTCACTGAAGAAGTTAGCACTATATGGCGCTTGTCTGTTTGTATGGCGAATAATGCCGCAAATAGTTATTTAAAATGAACAACCCCACAAACACGGATTCACTGTTTTTTTGCAATTCAACTTCACTGAAGAAGTTAGCACTATATGGCGCTTGTCTGTTTGTATGGCGAATAACGCCGCAAATAGTTATTTAAAATAAACAACCCCAAAAACACAGATTCACTGTTTTTTTGGCAATTCAACTTCACTGAAGAAGTTAGCACTATATGGTGCTTGTCTATTTGTATGACGAATGACGCCGCAACTATTTCTTTCACATTTACAAGCTGCCAATCACGGATTATATATATTTTTCCCCAAACACAACCCAAAATATTTTTTTTTCTTTTTTTTTTCCTTTTAGTGTACCCCAAACAAGGCTCTGACCCTCTTACTGTAATGCAACAAGGGACACTAGTGGTGCTTCTTTAAATAAAGCACCCCAAAACAGCCTTTAGAACAGAGTGCAGTGCTGTATAACAGGCTAACAATGCCCAGTCACTGCTGCTCAGTGTACCAGAATAGCGATTTCACTGCCTGATAATCCCCTATGGATTCTGTCTACAAATTGTCCCTACCCTATCCCTGCAATTCAGATTATGTATCCCTGATCTCCTCATTTCTATTCTTTAGCATTGTTTTTCTATCACTTGCCCTATCTCTCCTGCCGTCTATCTCTGGTCTAAAATCAATTGCAAATGGCGGATTCCAGCGCTGCAGAGCTATTTATAGGGTTGTGACATCACAGGATCTGGCTGACTGCTAATTGGCTACATGTCTGCATGTGATTGCATTGTGGGTGTTTACATCTTTGTCCCAGAAATCCTTCCCACATGTCATGCCATGTACAGTCATGGCCAAAAGTTTTGAGAATGACACAAATATTATATTTTCACATGATCTGCTGCCCTCTGGTTTTTATGTGTGTTTGTCAGATGTTTTTATCACATACAGAAATATAATTGCAATCATATTATGAGTAACAAAAGCTTATATTGACAGTTAGAATGAGTTAATGCAGCAAGTCAATATTTGCAGTGTTGACCCTTCTTCTTCAGGACCTCTGCAATTCTCCCTGGCATGCTCTCAATCAACTTCTGGACCAAATCCTGACTGATAGCAGTCCATTCTTGCACAATCAATGCTTGCATTTTGTCAGAATTTGTAGGTTTTTGTTTGTCCACCCGTCTCTTGATGATTGACCACAAGTTCTCAATGGGATTAAGATCTGGGGAGTTTCCAGGCCATGGACCCAAAATCTCTATGTTTTGTTCCCTGAGCCATTTAGTTATCACCTTTGATTTATGGCAAGGTGCTCCATCATGCTGGAAAAGGCATTGTTGATCGCCAAACTGCTCTTGGACTGTTGGGAGAAGTTGCTCTTGGAGGACATTCTGGTACCATTCTTTATTCATGGCTGTGTTTTTAGGCAAGACTGTGAGAGAGCCGATTCCCTTGGCTGAGAAGCAACCCCACACATGAATGGTTTTAGGATGCTTTACAGTTGGCATGAGACAAGACTGGTGGTAGCGCTCACCTCGTCTTCTCCGAATAAGCTGTTTTCCAGATGTCCCAAACAATGGAAAAGGGGATTCATCAGAGAAAATGACTTTACCCCAGTCCTCAGCAGTCCACTCCCTGTACCTTTTGCAGAATATCAGTCTGTCCCTGATGTTTTTTCTGGAGAGAAGTGGCTTCTTTGCTGCCCTCCTTGAGACCAGGCCTTGCTCCAAGAGTCTCCGCCTCACAGTGCGTGCAGATGCACTCACACCTGCCTGCTGCCATTCCTGAGCAAGCTCTGCACTGCTGGTAGCCCGATCCCGCAGCTGAAACACTTTTAAGAGACGGTCCTGGCGCTTGCTGGTCTTTCTTGGGCGCCCTGGAGCCTTTTTGGCAACAATGGAACCTCTCTCCTTGAAGTTCTTGATGATGCGATAGATTGTTGACTGAGGTGCAATCTTTCTAGCTGCGATACTCTTCCCTGTTAGGCCATTTTTGTGCAGTGCAATGATGACTACACGTGTTTCTTTAGAGATAACCATGGTTAACAGAAGAGAAACAATGATGCCAAGCACCAGCCTCCTTTTAAAGTGTCCAGTGGTGTCATTCTTACTTAATCATGACAGATTTATCTCCAACCCTGTCCTCATCAACACCCACACCTGTGTTAATGGAGCAATCACTGAAACGATGTTAGCTGGTCCTTTTAAGGCAGGGCTGCAATGATGTTGAAATGTGTTTTGGGGGATAAAGTTCATTTTCTAGGCAAATATTGACTTTGCAAGTGATTGCTGTTAAGCTGATCACTCTTTATAACATTCTGGAGTATATGCAAATTGCCATTATAAAAACTGAAGCAGTAGACTTTGTAAAAATTAATATTTGTATCATTCTCAAAACTTTTGGCCATGACTGTACTTGCGGCCATTTTAGGAAAAAAAAAGATTTGTTACCACGAATCGCCATGAAATTCGCTTTCGTGGTGAATCGAATTTTCCATGAAATTCATAACAAATTCCACTTTGATTCGCTCATTCGCTCATGCATCTTGCCATAGAGCAAAAACTGTGAAAACATTCCTTGAAGAAAGACACATAAGGTCAATGTCATGGCCTGCAAACAGTCCGGATCTCAATCCAATTGAAAATCTGTGGTGGAAATTAGAGAAAATGGTCCATGACAAGGCTCCAACCTGCAAAGCTGATCTGGCAACAGCAATCAGAGAAAGCTGGAGCCAGATTGATGAAGAGTACTGTTTGTCACTCATTAAGTCAATGCCTCAGAGACTGCAAGCATTTATAAAAGCCAGAGGTGGTGCAACAAAGTACTAGTGATGTGTTGGAGTGTTATTTTGTTTGTTTGTTTTTCATGATTCCATAATTTTTTCCTCAGAATTGAGTGATTCCATAATTTATTCCCTGTGCCTGTTCTAAAAATGTAACTGTTACTGGCTACCACAATTATTTTTCTTGATTTCTTTTAGTATTTCTTAAAGCCAGAAAGTTGCCATTTGAAATGCCTTTAGTTTTTTGTCATGTCTGTGATCTTTTTTTTTTTTATCAACAAAATTAAACAACTGAAGGAACATCCTCAGAGACTGGTGATTCCATAATTTTTGCCAGGGGTTGTATTTCCCAAAGCATGTTAAACATTAAACTAGGCAATTTACAAGCAAATTCTTTTTAGAGATTTTCTGCTTTGGAGGGAGGTGCTTCTTCTGCAGTTCCATTTCCACACTCTCAGAGGACTCAAGACCTATGATGATATCGTAACAGGTTCTTCATCCTCCTACTTTGGAACTGCATTGAATTATCAGTGCAGATCTGGTACTTTCTTATGAAGTTAAGCACTCTTAAAGATGAGTACTTGTGAAGATGATGTCCTTGAGACTTCCTAGGCTCAGAACTGCACTAATGCTGTAGGGTTGTGCAGTTACTGTTTAATTATGTTGGCCAGAGGGCATATTACTAGTCTAGGCCTCGAGCTTCCCAGGAATGGGAGCCCTGAGCAATTGCCCAGTTTCAAACACACACACACACACCATTCCTGACAGTACCCTAAACATTCCCTCATACACTACCGATGCATTTGTTTTGTAGATTTACAAGACTTCTTAAGGAACTATGCTAGAGGAAAAAACAAGCACCCATAGCCCAATCAGGAAACCCTAGGTAAGTGGGCAATATACAATGGTTAATCAAAATAATATTAGGGTAGGAGCAGCACTGCATTACCTAAAGACAGGTTATAAATCCATGGGCATTCGTCCAAAAGATGGGTGAGCGCTAACCGGTTACAGAATGAGATAAATAGAAAGGTCCGCAGCACTCCAGAGAATTTTTGAAGAAGGAAAGTGTTTTTATTCACAGGTTGGCATCTCTACAGAGTGATGTTTGGATTCAACAGAATCTTTTTCAAGCTAGTGAATAAGGTGCATCATATATGTATATATATGGTGCCTTGCGAAAGTATTCGGCCCCCTGGAACATTTCAACCTTTTGCCACATTTCAGGCTTCAAACAAAAAGATATAACATTTTTTTAATTTTTGGTGAAGAATCAACAACAAGTGGGTCACAATTGTGAAGTGGATTAATACTTTGCTGCGCCACCTTTTGCTGCGATTACAGCTGCAAGTCGCTTGGGGTATGTCTCTATCAGTTTTGCACATCTAGAGACTGAAATTCTTGCCCATTCTTCCTTGAAAAACAGCTCGAGCTCTTTGAGGTTGGATGGAGAGCGTTTGTGAACAGCAGTTTTCAGCTCTTTCCACATATTCTCAATTGGATTCAGGTCTGGACTTTGACTTGGCCATTCTTAGACCTGGATACGTTTATTTTTGAACCATTCCATTGTAGATTTTGCTTTATGTTTGGGATCATTGTCTTGTTGGAAGATAAATCTCCATCTCCAGATTTGTGAAGTGTTCAACTGATTGTTGTCCTATGGACAGACTCTCCCACCTCAGCTGTAGATCTCTGCAGTTCATCCAGAGTGATCATGGGCCTCTTGGCTGCATCTCTGATCAGTCTTCTCCTTGTTTGAGATGAAAGTTTAGAGGGACGGCTGGGTCTTGGTAGATTTGCAGTGGTCTGATACTCCTTCCATTTCAATATGATCGCTTGCACAGTTCTCCTTAGGGAAAGACAACATTTTGCTTAGGGATCTTGTCTATTTGCCAACCACCTGTCATATACTGGCTGAAGGAAACCACCACCATGTCCATATACGTACAGAGGGCCCCCCACTACCTCTTTTAGGGCTTATTCACACGGCCGTTGTTTGGACATGCCCATATTGCAACTCGCAAATGGCGGGTCCACAATATGCAGGCACTGGCTGTGTGCACCCCCCATCACAGATACGGCCCCATTAACTTGAAAGGGTCCTCAATCTGGAAGGTCAAAGCTGAAGACATTTGTGTTGGTCCCATGTTCAGATGTGCCTGTATTGCTCATAAAAATGATGTTTTAATGTATGCAAATAAGCCTCTAGGATCAATGGGGGTGTTGCCCTTACATCTAGAGGCTCTGCTCTCTCTGCAACTGCCGCTCCCCCTGCACTTTGACAACGCCAGGCAGTATAAATATGATCACGCCCGACTCTGACTTCTCCTAAAGTCTCACTCTGACTAGTACACTTCAGTATCTGTCATAGGCGCAGAGCAGGAAAGATGATGGCCATCAGTTATCTTCTATACTGCTAGTCTCTTTCCGCCAGTTTCATACAATAGGTATAAATCTGCTGACAGATGCCCTTTAAATGCTGTTAACCGCAGATCAGACAGTATGGCTGCCCCCATAAACATGTACAGGAAATACAACTGAAAAACAGTTACAAAATAAAAACAGATTAGAAAAAAAGAATATGTGCCACTACTTGGCTGTAACTAGCATAACAAGTTTAGGTGATATTTAACCTTTTTTTACTACCATCTTTCACCTGTGTCTACAGGTTTTGGATTCCGTTCTGTTTGTATTGGAGAAGCACATAAGATTTACTAAACTATAATTACAATAAATGCCCGGATCTGTCATTATAGATCGGCATGAAGTACATGAAAATGGGCCTGTATACAAATACTTGCACAGGTTTGTGCTAGAAACACATGCCATGTTTACATTGTCAACATTCATTTTACATGTTGTCTGTCTAATTTTACGTTTTACAGCCTGTATAATACACACTAAGATGTATTTAGCAGTTTGCGTTCTCAAAGGAATTAACAGCCAGATATATGAGAACAGAATCTTGGCTTGGAAAATACACAGTGGGGCTTCTATTTAAATAATTCTTCTTGTGAATACAGGAGAAAAGTCAGGTTTGATTTTTTTCATTTACAGTAAAAGAAAGCATGGATCGAATAAATATGAAAAACAGTAGCTGGTTGTTTGTGTTCTATAAAGGCCTAAAGTGACCTCTAGGATTCCTTCATATTCAGAGCATATGTGGGCATTAAAATGCAAATGTTACCTGTCATCCAAGGCTCTAAAGAATACTTGATAAATATGTATAGGTCTCAATAATTCTTCGTCAATAACATTACAAGCCCTCCCAAAAAATATTTTATTCTCTGGCATGTTTGAAAGGTACATGAGGTAAATTGTATTAAATGAATATTTTTACCAGTCGTTGTATTTGTGAGTTTGAAGTGCATATTTAACCCCTTCCCGACCTCCGCCATATATATATGGTGGAAGTCAGGTGTTAAAAGATGGCACCCGCTCCCATGGCGTAGCGGGGGTTGCCAGCACCCGGGGCAAGCCGTGTATTGCGCCCCCCCCAACTTGTGGACACGCCCATTTTTACATATAATGTAGTATTCCTATGTAACACCACAGATAATACAGTAATAATTCTCTGAGTACAGATAATGTAGTAGATGTCACCTGCAGTCCTATGTAACACCATAGATAACACAGTGATTACTCTCTCAGTAAAGATAATGTAGTAGATGTCACCTACAGTCCTATGTAACACCACAGATAACACAGTGATAACTCTCTGAGTACAGATAATGTAGTAGATGTATGTGAGGCCCCAGAATTCAGAACACGCACAGTGTGACCTGAAGTCTGGGGCCAGGATGAGGCAAGGTGGGCAATATTCTCAATCCACCCCCCAACCCTACTGTGAAACAAATATGTGTTTGGACATTAAATACATCACTACAAAATATGCAGGAGAATACAGCACCACATACCTCATCCATCCAGTGACATCTCCTGTGATGTAGACTTTCCTCAACGTCTTCATTCGGAGATAGGACCATCATGATACCTTGTTTCAGCCGTTTCTCTTCTGTACAGAGTTTTATTATTATTAGATATTATTATAATATATAATGGCCCCTCTGTAATATTAAGATATAGAATGCCCCCTCTGTATTATTATAAATAATGGGCCATGATAAATTATAATATTACAGAGGGGGCCATTATATATTATAATATTGCAGAGGGGGCCACTATATAATAATACAGAGGGGCCATTATATATTATAATATTACAGAGGGAGCCATTATATTTTATACAGAGGGGGGCATTATATATTATAATAATACAGAGGGGGCCATTATATATTATAATAATACAAAGGGGGCCATTATATATTATAATAATACAGAGGGGCCATTATATATTATAATAATACAGAGGGCCCATTATATATTATAATACTACAGAGGGGCCATTATATATTATAATACTACAGAGGGGACATTATATATTATAATAATACAGAGGGGACATTATATATTATATTGTATATAATAATTATACAGGGGGACAATATATATTATAAAGAGGGGCCATTATATATAATCATAATACAGGGGGCAATATATATTATACAGAAGGGCTGTTATATATTATAATTATACAGAGGGGCCATTAATAATGGTCCCTTTGTATAATTGTAATATATAATGGCCCCTCTGTATAATATGGTCCCGCTGTATTATATATAATGGCCCCACTGTATTATATATAATGGCCTTTCTGTATAATATGGCCCCAGTGTATTATATATAATGGGCCCTCTGTATAACATATAATGGTCCCCATTCTTTTTAAATATATTGTCCTCCTTTGTATTTCTTCTGCCCCCATAGTGCCCCCAGTATGGCTCCCAGTACTTACATAAAAAAAGAAAACAAATACTTACCTCTCTTCATCGCCTCTTCTAGTCTTTGCTCTGGTGTCCCGGTGCAGGCAGGCAGGAACACATCACTGTGACCTCCTGCGTTGCGTCATCACGTCATCTCACGAGACCCGGCGAGGAGGTCACGTGATGAAATCTCGACCTCCGGCGCCATTATACTGCTTCATAGGCTTATGAAACAGAACGGAGGGGATGGGAGCCAAAGGCTTCCATCACCCTCATTACACTGCCTGCTGCCTGGCTCCCCCTACAATTTGGCGCCTGGGGCAATGGCCCCCCTGTCCCCCCCACGCTACGCCACTGCCCGCTCCAGAACATAGTTGGCACCATAGCCGCCAGGTTTCTTCTGTTTTAGGCTACATTTAGGCTACATTCACACCAGGGCTGTGGAGTCGGTAAGCCAAAGCCCCGACTCCAACTCCGACTCCAACTCCTCAATGTCCCCTGACTCCGACTTCCAACTCCGACTCCGACTCCCAATCCGACTCCCTCAAACATGGAGCATGTATAAGTGATAACTTTAAACAAACTTTGCATAAATCAATAGTACAGATGTGTCATGACAAAAAGAGTTTGTAATTTATGTTTTACTAGATATCTTTACTCTGAACTTTCACTATCAGGCTTCTCTGGGTACAGCTCACTAAGGGCCTGATGTATGAAAACTGTCTAGGTCTAAGACTTTCTTTGTTGCCCATAGCAACCAATCAGAGCTCCCGTTTTCATTTCTCCAAAGCACTATATGAAATGAAAGAGGAGCTCTGATTTGTTTTTATGGGCAGCAAAGAAACTTCTAGACCTAGACAGTTTTCATACATAAGGCCCGAGGTGTTTTACATCAGAGGAAATGCAAACTAAAACATAAAGCAGAGAGAACATGCACTGAACAAGTGATTTATGCACAGTTTATTGAAAGTTTAGATATACTAAGAAGTACTTGCCTTAAAGGGGTTTTCTCAGCACATTGATTCACTGGCTGACAGACAGTTTGCTCTTACTATGCCTCCTCAGGCTGTGGGGGGTCTCCCGCAGTTATTAGCATATATTAACTTACTCTGACAGAGCAGGAGGTTATGATCTCTAACACAATTAAAGGTAAAGCAATCCTTCTCAGTCCTCAACAAATTTTGCTTACCGAGGTCACTCCTGCTCTCAGCCAATCAGATAAGTCTTTCTGGTCTGCAGGCTACCATAGAAACCTGTGTACAGTAAGAGACCTGCTGAACTGTCTATAGTTCATGACTAAAGTAAAATCTACTGACCACTGTATTTAGAAAATGTCTTCTTTTAACTGTCCTTTTATGTTGAAAGCTAATCTTTGTAACTAGTGAGAAAACCCCTTTAATCCTGTTTTCTCCAGCAGATCTGAGATTAGTACAGCCATTTCTTCCCAGTGCCTTTTTCCTCTGATCTGTAGCAGAGGAGTTTCACTTCTGAGCATCTACATGAAGGGCAGCACACAGTCATCTCAACTGAAAGCCTAGATCCTTAGTTCAGGAATAGAACAGACATTTCTAGGACATTTCATCATGTGCCCAGATTCTTATGAAAATATATTCAGTACATACTGCATTGAACTAAATGTACCAATTTATTATATATTTTAGGAGTCGGAGTCGGTCCATTTTATACCGACTCCAACTCCGACTCCACCAAAATGGTCACCGACTCCGACTCCACGACTCCGACTCCACAGCCCTGATTCACACGACCCATTCATTTCAATGGGGCCGCAAAAGATGCAAACAGCACACAGCGTGTTGCTCCATGCCGCGGTCCCCCAAAAAAAACAGAACATGTCCTATTCTTGTCCATAATTGCGGACAAGAATAGGCATTTCTATGATAGGTGCGGCATGTGCGGTCCACAAATTGCGGAACACACATAGACCGGTATCAGTGTAAATGTAGCCTTACACAGGATAAATCCAGAACTAATGTCTGCAATCAGAGATAATGCTAATCACAGACATTTGACCCCTCAGATGCTGTGGACAATTGTGACCACAGTTCAGGTGCTCCCGGGTCTTCGATCAGCTCCTCCACATGACAACTCCGGGAATTGTTCCTTCCTCGTGGTAATCATGGTCCATCTGAAGAATCTGAGGCTACCACAGCAGTAGTTCCCATGGATGCCTGCAGTTTGCAGGGCTCCATAGGAACATAGTATCATAGGTTGCAAATTGCTAAGGGGACATATGTGTGAAAAAAAATAAAAAATGTTTTTAAAAATACTAATATTTATATTCAAATCAACTCCTTCCCCATAATAAAAATAAATCAACAATAGAAATCCAAGATAATATGAACCACCACATCCCTAAACATCCAAACCATTAAAATATAAATATATTTACGTTGAACGCCGTAATGGTAAAAAATTTCAAAATGGTCAATTTTTTTGTTGCATCACCTACTCAAAAAAGTTGAATAAAAAGGCTTACACACTGCAAAATAGTATCACTGAAAACTACAGATTAGGCTGCATTCACACGATAGTGGTTTTCATGGCCTCCGAGCCGCATATTTTGCGGGTCAGATCCGAACCCATTCATTTCTATGTGCTGTCTGCATCTGTTACTCCGTAACGCGGCCCCGCAAAAAAATAGAACATGTCCTATTCTTGTCCGCAATTTCTTTGATTTCTTGTCCACAAATTGCGGAATCGTGGGCTGGTATCTGTGTTTTGCGGATCCGCAAAACACAACGGTCGTATGAATGTAGCCTTACTCTGCAAAAAATGAGCACCCCACACAACTTCTTAAATATAAAAAAAAGTTATAGGGGTCAGAATATGCAAAGCAAACATCTGTTTTTTATTCAAAGTTTTTATTTTTTATAAGTATTATAACAAAAAACCTATGCAATTTTTTTCAACTTTTTGCTACATTATATACAGTATTAAATGGTGCCAATCATGCTAATTGTCCCACTTAAAATTAGCCCTCATACAGTTATGTGAACGGAAAATAAAAAAGTTACAGCAGGTATGTAGTAAAAAGCAAAAATGGAAAATCCCATGGTCTTGAAATGAAGGTAATCCCCTTAGAGATCGCTGTCCTGACTGTGCTCCCCGAAGCTATTTCTGGTACAGCACATCGCTACCCTGCGCCCTGTACCGATGTGCTCTGTTAGGTTTTACTTGATCGGAGAAGGGTCCTGCCTGTGTCTGCACTCCTCTCAGCTCAAGGCTCTCTATACCACATAGGGGCTGAATGGGTGAAGAAGGGGTTATGTCCGGGGTCAGCTCGGATGCAGTGGTCACATTTGACCATGGAATCTGAGGGTTTAAATGTCTGATCACATTGAAAACAGCCGTCTTGGCACCCGCTGCACTCAGATGACGGTTAAACACCATCTGTCCCCAATAAGGACAATTTTTTAAAGTTTTGCAATATGAAAAAACACATGTGAAGATGTAGTGTGTTTTTAAACATGCTGCTTGTTAATGCCATTAAACATGTATTTATCTATGTATGTCAGTGTCTCTCTGACAATTTTTTGCTACTGCTGTCATTGCATTCAAGAACTTAGGGAGGTGGGAGGGAGGAGAGAAAAGGCAAAAATTCATCAAATATTAACAAAAAGAGATTACATCTTTTCCTGTGAGACTAGAGGATGTTATATACCAATTTTCTGGGCAATTGGAGCAACTTTGTTTCTGGTCTAAAATGAACTTTTTGTAAAATTCTGTGAATCTAAAACAGACCAAATCTCAAAAGGGTCGTGCATCTCTTATAGATATATATACCATGTGTTTTCCCTTGTCTTCAGTTAAATTCCACCAATGTTTATGACATCCTACCCAAGACATATGTCTCTCCCAGAGTGTCAGTACCCTGTCCTGATGTCATCACTATACATTCCTGCCGTGGTCTCAGTACTATAGGTATATTCTCACCCACAGTACCCACAGTAGTGTACACAAATCCACTTTACCATTCATTTGCTTGGCGTCTCACAGCAGTTTAAAGGCACAGTATATGGTAAATCCCATTTCATCATAACATGGCATATCATCAAGGGTGTAAGAGCTGGGAGGTATACCATTTAATAAACTACACCAGAAAATCTGATTTTGTAAACCCAGCCTGCATATGGTAATGTGCTAAACCTTGCTTATTTTTTTTTTTTTAATGGACTGATTAAATTAGCCTTTTTATTCAGGTTATTAGTGTCAGATGAAAGGAATTCACTTTCTACAGCTTGTGTTTTGCTGCCTGAAAAAATACTGTTTGCCCCGTGTAGTATAAGTAATGTTTAATTTTGATGCATGCTTCTTAGTATATTTCAGTCTGCTCTGCTATGAGATTGTAAAACCTTTGCAATTTTTATCCACAAAATTAGGCCAAGATGAGCTTCATACCACTTCATCCAATTACTTGCATGGATGGAAGAATTTCAAATTTGCATAAACTAGAAGTAATGTCTACAAATGAACAGATTAAATCAGGTTCTTGCACATAGCTACAAAAGAATGTGTCGTTTGAAAAATGACAGTGGTACTATTAGCAAATTGCATATGACAAATGGAAGTAAAGTTTTATACTAATTATGTGCCTTTTGCTTAAAGTGCCCTTTTCTCACACTTAATATTAGCAACACTATTTTACTCCATAGAACGATAGACCAATTTATGTAGCACACTTATCATGTAATATTAGAATCATTGGCTGGTCAAAGAATTCCAAAGCAGAAAACTGTTAAAGGGGTTATGCCATGATTGATGTACAAAATGAAAATCAGACATTATATAGTACATAACAATCTATTTCTAAAAAAGCTAACTCCAGCCCTGTATCCCACACAGGTTGAGGACTCCGATGATGGTTGTGTGCTGGACAGGGCCTGGGAGCCGAATCAGGCTGCTGAGGAGAAGGCAACATCAGAGGACGAGTGTGATAGCGGCAGCAAGCAGAGGCCATGTACCTCCCAAAGAACAGACAGGGCCAGGATATGGTGATGCCACTTATGTTGTGGGTGGGTTAGGCCATAAACATGCCAAAGCTAAGCCGAGCTCGACTGCCTCTATCTCTGCTTCAGGATTTCCCATCTCACATTTTTTCCCTACGTTGCCTGAAGACAAAAGCATTGCATTGTGCAACCTGTGCAAGAGCAAAATAAGACGTGGGCAGGCAAACACAAATTTAGGCACCACAGTGCTATTAAACCACATGGAGCAGCATTACCCCATCCTATGGGACAACAAAGGTGGCAGCCAGCTACCGCAAAGTTCCCTCCTCCTCTTGGTCCTCCATGCGGCAGCTAGGCCACATCCACAGGCAGTCTTTTACATCGTCATTAGAGATGAGCGAATCTATTCGCTGCTTCTTAGATTCATATCGAGTCCTCCATTTTTCCTACTCCAAAGTGAATCCGGATTTTGTCAGATTTGCTTCGTATTATTCGTAAATAGTCTTACAATTTTGTATGCTAACGCTACGTACTCTATATACGCAACGTATGCATTCTTCTTGCCCCCTCCCTGAGCCCCAGAAGCGGGAAAATGACGATACACCCCTCATGAGCGGGAAAGTGAAGATATGCCCACCTCAGAAGCGGGAAAAAACAGCCCCTCCCACCGGGAACTAACTATTTGCACGTATAGGCAGTGAAGACATCTCCTCATTACTCCGCCCTCCTCTCCAGTTCAAGCCAGAGGTGAACAAGATCCACAGCATGGCGAAGCAACTGCGACCAAAGTGGGGGGAAATGTTCTTTGGTAATGAGTACCCAAAACCACTGCCCGCTCCAGAGATTAGAGGCAAGGAGTACTTTGTGGGCCGCAGGTCAGTGAAACGTCCGTACCTTCCCCAACCCCGTCACAGCCTGTACGTGGGGATCAGGTGGAATAAACTCCCATGGCATCCCTGAAAGGCCCATTTGCTACCGGGGTTACTGTATTATCTAAGCCCCTGGTCCCTACATCACCACCAGAAGTTTGGCCGGAGGAACCACCAGGCGAAGGACGCGTGCGCTGCCTACAGGAGTCACCAGATGGCACCCTCCATTTCAGGGAGAAGCCACAGTCGGAGCCCCTGATCCCTGGACTGCCACCACCACCACCATCACAGTCCTTTCAGCTGGGTCAGCTGACGACAGCATCGTTTACGTTCCAGTCCATGATTATCCACCAGTACCAACTACCCTGGAAAATGAAGTCAGCAGCAGCCAGGGGAGCTGGGGCTTCTTCCCTGGGTGCAACCTTGCCTCAACTACTGCAGCCAGAAGTCCTTACCCCTGCAGGAGAATCCGTAAAAAGTAAAGGCGCAAGTGGCTGCAGCACTCACCAGCGTGACCACCACCTGGACCCGGTCAAGTCCGACTTCTGGCAGAAGAGGGCGGTGAGGCTCCACCACGGCAGCCAGCTTGGCCTACAGGAGGCAGAAGCGTCCTCTGATGTCATTCAGTAGCAGTTCCAGCGAGTAGGACTTCAGGTCCCTCATCTGAGGAACCCATCTACTGGCTGTCAGTCTGGCTGATTTAAAGGACACCTCTGGAGGACGTATGGGAGCCACAACATGGACTGCACCTGATGGGTGAGAGCTAGTTGGCACTTGTTTTTAGTTTATGTTGTTTTTATTGCCCCGTTTGACTCTCACCCAGATGGACATGGCTTGTCAGGACTCCGTTTCCCCCCATTCTGCAGAAAATTCCCGGTTGCGCCTAAGCACGCCTATTTTCCTTTTTCCCCCCTTCTAAGGTTATTTGGGAGCTCGCTTTGCAAAAAGGGTACTCTATTTGCTGCTATTTTATATTATCCATGTGGATTACACATTACCTGTTTGGATTACCTCATGTGGATTACAATTGAATTTTGGACTGTGTTCCAGTGTTTTATCATGCCAAGCAGCCACGAGGAGAGACTCAAACGTATATCTGAGCCTTTTATGCTTGTAAATATGAAATTGCACTAAAATGTTTGCATAATTGTCTTTTTAATGTTTTTATAGGTTCAGCAACGTTCAAGCACTTTAGCCAATTGTATGTATTCTTTTTCAGGTACTGCAATGTGTCCTATTATGCACTTATTGTATGGTGTTTTACAGTAAATTATGCACTTAGCCGGATAGCTAGCACCTTACTTTTCTACCTCATATGGACTGCCTCTAAAGACTGTACGCCGCGGCCTAGCCTCGTGTGTATGACGCAATCGCGAGTCAATAGTACGCTAAGGATTCGTACGCACTTTGTACGCTAATGCTTACGTATTGCGTAATTTGAACAACACTGGCTGTATGTTCGTAATTTGTGCAGGAATGTTCGCAAAACAACGATAATTTTTTAACGCAAATTTGACCGAATAAATTCGTATTAAGAACGAATCTTGTCAGAAATTTGTCGATTATTTGCCGAAGCGAATTTTGGATGATTCGCTCATCTCTAATCGTCATCATCCCTTTCCTTTTCATCCGCTCAGACTCCTCCTCAGGTCCATGACGGAATGCATAGCCAGGAAACAACTCTACATGTCCAGCAATTCAATGGTGTGCAAGCTTAATTACCAACTTGCCAAGTTGCTGGCAGTGCAGTTGCTGCCGTACCATTAAGTCGATTCATAGCCGCAATTATTTCTCCCAAAAAGTCATCCCAGTCTTGTACTCTAATATGGCGGAGAATGTGGGCATCTCCATGTGATTCTCGCTGTGTGCAAGGTTAACGCCCCGGTGGATACTTGGAGCAGCTCTTAAGGGCAGGGTCAGTACATGTCTTTCATGGTACACTGATTTTGTTTGTTTTTTCCGGCAGCAGCAAGGCAACACCCCAGCAACAAGGCCAGATCCTTTAGATCCCCATCACGATTGTGTCAGTTTTGCTTCCATGCCAGGTACTTCTCTGCCTCTTCTATCTCCTCCTTCCATGGACGCTCGCACTACCCCTCCCTCCTATTACATGTGTTAAGTCAAACATTGCCACACCATGTTATAGCTGATCAGCCTGGACATACTGTTTTGCCATAATCCTTCAACGCATTTCAACTGTTACACAGTCTTTCTCATGACAGCCATGAGTAAGACTGTATAACAGTTGAAACGCGTTGATGGATTATGGCAAAGCAGTATGCCCTGGAATGTTTTTAACATGTGTTCTCAATAAAGCTGGAAATACTTTTTAACTCTTCAGTGCTGGATGAATTGCTTACTGGATCAGGGAACCATACCTGGTTTCTTTATCCAATGGATTTCTGGGCAGCCAGACTGGAACAGTGGCCCAAACTGGAACAGCACGCTCTCTATCTTCTTTCTTGCTCAGCCTTCCATGAGGCTGCTCCTGCCTCCATAATGATATCGCTGCCATCATGCAACTGCTGCAACCTGCCAACCATCATATTCTGCATGGCCTCTGCTGCTGCCACCTCTATCATGCCACTGCCACTATCATGCCTCTGCTGTGGCCTGCTAACCATCATCTTTCTTGAGGCTGATGCTGCCTCCCTCATGCCACCACCACCATTATGTCACTGCTGCAACCTTTGTACCATTGTATTCTGTATGACTGCTGCTGCTGCCTCTATCATGCCACCGCCACCATTCTGTGACTGCTGTGACCTGCCAACCATCATGTCCTGTATGATGTTGCTGCCTTCATCATGCCAACACTGCCATCATGCCACTGCTTCAACCTACCACCATTATATTCTTTAAGGCTGCTGCTGCCTCCATCTTGCCACCACCACCCTCATGCCACTGTTGCGTCCTGCCTACCATCATATTCTGTACAGCTGCTGCTGTCACCATTATGCCACTGCCGCCATCATGCCACTACTGTGACCTGCCAACCATCATGTTCTGTACGGCTGCTTTTGCTGTCATCATGCTGATGCCTGCCTGTCTGTCAAAATGTACCATATGGTTGCTGCTGCCGCTGCTTCTGGTCCTCTCTGCTAATCCCTTACTGCCACCACTATTAACGCAAAGCATCTCTCACTATTGTCACTATTACTACTACTATCCATAGTCATACATTCTACTGCCTTGTATGTTCCATGCTATGCTACATCTGCTGCTGCTGCTCCATTATTTTAGGCTTGTTCACAACAAGGTGTTAAAGAAATTTAGTTAGTTGGTGAACACAATTGTGCTAGGGTTGAATATTTCATTATTAGGTGGTCTCCATCTCCTTATAGACATATCTCTTATATCTCATAATCTCTAAGCTTCATTAGATGTCACATATGCTTAAAAATAAAAATGACTCATAATCACTTGATATGTCTGTAGGAAAACAGGAACTTAGCAGAAGTTGAAATACGCATATGGAATTTCCCAAATAGATGAAGTAATGTGTATCCCATTGGCTGCCATTATCACTCTTCTGATTTGTTGTTCAATGTAAACTTGTATGATTGTGATTGGACATATTAAAATTGATGACAAAGGGGGGTGTGATTACACCATCATGTATTTCTAATAAAATTAGCTCCCTGGGTGTAACCAGGAGAGATCTGCATGATCAGCAATGAGACTGGACGTGCATTTCTTGTGCTGCGGCCGCACTCTCTTACCATGAAGGGGGAAATTTAACATAATTTGAACACCACAGACAACTGAGTATTAAGTCTAATTTGGGACTTATCCTAAATTACATTAACAAAGGCACTTTTTCTTTTGACAATCAACATTTATACATTTATACATGCGTATGGGCAGGCATTCTGAACCTGTCAAGACATAATTTTTGGATGCTTGGTCCCCCCCCCCCAGCCACTTTTTATTTATTTTCTTATCCCATAACACCTTGTGTGTTTAAACATCATCTGCCCCTGATAAGGAACAATTTTTGGAAGTTTAGGAATATGAAAAAGCATGAGACATGTACCACGGTGTGGTGCTTTTAAACACGGTGTATGTTAACGCTGTGAAAAGTATGTTTACTCATAGCTATGTATGTCAGTGTCACTCAGACATCATTTACTACTGCTGTCATTGATTTCAAAAGCTTGGAGAGGCAGAAGGGAGAGGGAAACGAAAAAAAATATATAAATAAATGAAACAAGAAAACAAGTTTTCCTAAAAAGTACGAGTCCTAAGAGGCTACAGGGGGTTATATACCAAGTTTCAGGGCAAATGGAGCAACTTCATTCAGCCCAAATCAATCCAGTTCTGTACTGAACTTTCCACAAACCTGAACCGAACCGCATGGTTCACTCATCTCTAATAATAACAAACAGCAGGTGAAGCTATACTTATACAAGACGCTATCCAACGCATTTCAGAGAACTCAGTCTCCTTCGTCAGGGATGCTGATCGTCCTCCCTCTAACTCACTCTAAACACTCTTTGTAATCTTTCCAAATAACCACAGGCATGCCATTCTGTTATCATTTACTCTTTCTGCAATTTTCAGACTAAAGAGTGCAGATCTTAGATTCGGGTGGCCAGTCCGTCTCAGAGGCAATTAATTAATTGCATAAGCAGTAAAGTATTAATGCCATAAACGAGCGGTGCCTTTACTGTCTGAATTCAAAGCACAGCTTTGATGGTTCTAAACTTTCTGAGGATGTCTGCTCTCTTTCATTCAGGGGTAGTTTCTCAGTTAAGTTGTTCTTCCACAGCTGTTTAGTCTCAGGAATGGTGTTTCCTGGATGAGGCTTCTCTTTGGGTCTACTTGGCAGGAGGTCACACATGTAGGTCATGTCTTTAACTCTGCTCAGCTAAAGCTCTCAAATTAACCAGAGAAGGCCAGACCAGCCAGTCTCCATGGCATGCTAACTAAGATTTGGCAGGGTTAATTGTTTTATGACCATACACAACAATTTCTAATACATAGTGCATAGAGTGATGAGTGATTTCAACATTAAATCACAACATTTAACATTTTGCAAACAATCAACCTTTAGCACTGATATTCTGGATCAGTATATATTAATTATTTAAAGAAACTAAATTACATTTATGTTAACCCCTTAGTGACGAGCCTGTTTTGGATCTTAAAGGCTATGTACATCTCTGGAGGCAATTTTTTTGCACTTTGTGCTGGTCATCCAATAATCCTTATTAGAGATAAGCGAATCGAATCCAATGAAGCGGAATTAGATCTGAATTTCAGGATAAATTCAATTAGCCGCAAAGCCAAATTTCCTTGTGCTTTGTGGTAGCAAATCAATTTAACCTGAAATAGTGTAAAAAAAAAATTTAAAAATCATATTTCGTGCAAGATCTACAAGCAAGATGAAGGCGGCCGGCCCATTGCGAGCAAATGGTGGTAAGTATGATTTTTTTTCTGTCAATTTTACACTGTATTGTTACAATGATGGGGAGCGGCGCTATGGCAGCTCCCTGTCATTGCTACTGCTACTTATTAAAAAATGCGCTTTGTGATGAGGTACTTCATCACAAAGCGAATCTATCACTAAATTATTAAAAGGTCATAAACACTTATTTAATCCACATTCTTTATCTAATCTACAATGAGGAGTGGACGTGGATGTCTGATATCTGCCAGGTGTTGAGCAACTTTGAGGAGTCAACACAGATGGTCAGCGGCGATGCCGCCATTATCAGCCTCACCATCCCGCTGCTTTGCCTGTTGAAAAACTCACTGCTCAGCATGAAGTCAGATGCTTTGCGCTTGTCACAAGAGACGGTGGAGAAAGATAGATACGTCGCTTGATAGCTAGAGCACCCTCAGGTCTGTTTCTCAGCGCGTATCGGAGGAGGGGGATGAGGATGAGGAGGAGGAGAATGTCGGCGAGACAGTGCTCAGTCCTTAACTCTTGAGCGTGTATGGGCTGAAGAGGAGGACTTGGAGGAGAAGGAGGAAATGGAGAGTCAGGCCAGTGAGGAGAGGGAATTCTTGCGTGTTGGGACTCTGGCGCACATGGCAGACTTCATGTTAGGCTGCCTATCCCGTGACCCTCGCGTTAGAAGCATTTTTTCAAACACCGATTACTGGGTGTTCACTCTCCTGGACCCACGGTACAAGCAGAACCTTTCCACTCTCATCCCTGTAGAGGAAAGGAGTATGAGAGTGAATAGATATCAACAGGCCCTGGTGCACAAGCTGAAACAATCCTTCCCATCGGACGCCACTAGCGGCAGAGGGCATGGTTCTGTGGGCCAAGTAGCGGGGGAGAGGAGGCGAGCAGGCAGCTTGTCCAGCACTGGCAGGGGAACGCTCTCCAAGGCCTTTGCCAGTTTTATGTCACCCCAGCAAGACACTGTCACCTGTCCCCAGTCTAGGCAGAGTAGGGGGGAGCTATACAGAAAGATGGTGAGGGAGTACCTAGCTAACCATACCAACATCCGTAGCGATCACTCTGCTCCATACAACTACTGGGTTTCAAAGCTGGACACGTGGCCTGAACTGGCGCTGTACGCTTTGGAGGTGCTGGCCTGCCCTGCCGCTAGCGTGCTGTCAGAGCGGGTATTAAGTGCAGCTGGTGGCGTCATCACCGATAAGCGTACACGCCTGTCAACTGACAGCGCTGACAGGCTGACACTTATTAAAATGAACAAAGCCTGGATTTCACCGGAATTCAAATCTCCTCTGGGGGAAAGCAGCTAAAGATTAACATTACTTATGTATCCGATTCCTCTTCTCTACTCCTCCTACTCCTCCTCCTCCTCCATGTCGTCTTTGCCTAACGCTGACCAAAAAAACGCCATTTTTTAGAGGTCCAACTGGCACTCTTTTACCACAATTTTTCAGAAGGGCTCCCTAGAGGCCCTCTCTTCAAACAATTTTTCCAGAGGTCCACCTACAGGCCCTCTCTCCAAACAGTTTTTCTGGAGGTCCACCTACAGGCCCTCTCTCCAAACAATTTTTCCGGAGGTCCACCTATAGGCCCTCTCTCCAAACAATATTTCCGGAGGTCCAACTACAGGCCCTCTCTCCAAACAATTTTTCCGGAGGTCCACCTACAGGCCCTCTCTCCAAACAATTTTTCCGGAGGTCCACCTACAGGCCCTCTCTCCAAACAATTTTTCCGGAGGTCCACCTACAGGCCCTCTCTCCAAACAATTTTTCCGGAGGTCCACCTACAGGCCCTCTCTCCAAACAATTTTTCCGGAGGTCCAACTACAGGCCCTCTCTCCAAACAATTTTTCCGGAGGTCCAACTACAGGCCCTCTCTCCAAACAATTTTTCCGGAGGTCCACCTACAGGCCCTCTCTCCAAACAATTTTTCCGGAGGTCCACCTACAGGCCCTCTCTCCAAACAATTTTTCCGGAGGTCCACCTACAGGCCCTCTCTCCAAACAATTTTTCCGGAGGTCCACCTACAGGCCCTCTCTCCAAACAATTTTCCGGAGGTCCACCTACAGGCCCTCTCTCCAAACAATTTTTCCGGAGGTCCACCTACAGGCCCTCTCTCCAAACAATTTTTCCGGAGGTCCACCTACAGGCCCTCTCTCCCAAAAATTTACGTCTTTTTCCTATCTTTCTCTCTCTCCAAACTATTTTTACGGATAGCTGCCATATACGGTATTAAACTGAGTAGTATACATAGAAGACATACCACACTTGATCAATCTCAAAATTTACGACTGTACCGGTTGATGCTAAATTTTTAAGTTGGGGTCCTGCGTTGTCATTCTAACTACATCCGGCTGTTGTCACCACCACACACGCTAGCCCAGGGGGCACTCCTCTGGCTCTTCCAGTTCAACCTCCTTCCCCCCAGCCTGCCCCCCACCTACAGGCCCTCTCTCCAAACAATTTACTCGGATAGGGGACGTATTAGATATTATACTGATTTTTGTTGGTTCCTCTTTTAATTGGCTCCTGACCTGTGATAGGCAGAGCATGGACACGTCCCCTTAGCTGCAGTAGAAAAGACAACCCCCTGGCCAGAGCAAGCTCTTTTTCCTTTTCCGTGTTCGAAAAATCCATGAAATATATGGTCCCAAGATAGGGGACATATACGATTTTAAACTGAGAAGAATCGATACCACACATGCCCCACTAGGAGAATTTGGGGTAATGGTGGGATTAGGCAGCCTCAGAGGCATCCATGCATGCTGTCCCTGCTGTTTCCTGTCCATTTCCGTGGTGTTTCCATCATTTTCTGAGGTTTCCAGGTTTTCACCCAGCCTTCCCTAGGCAGAGCCTTGGTCCCCTGCATAAATGCTCGAGTCTCCCATTGACTTCAATGGCGTTAGTTATTCGAAACGAGCACCCGAGCATTGGGAAAAGTTTGACTCGAATAACGAGCACCCGAGCATTTTAGTGCTCGCTCATCTCTAGTAACTATAGTCACTAAGCCTGTGTTTCATGATGAAACACATGCCTCTTTCTAGTCCTAGTTTAGGGCTGCGCTTGTTTGTGTTCCATATCCAGGTAACAGTGCGTTCCAATATAGCCGGAGGTTCCGATGTGCGTTCCACACGCCAGATGCACGTCACCTAGTCGGCGGAAGCACTGTCTAAGCGCGTCTATTTTATCCCACGGTGGCGTCTTTTACCTCTGTGCATCGGCGCCACGTGGGATTATATGTCTACCCTCCAGCCCTTATGGTGAGTGAAACCCTTTTTTTAGGAATACTGCCACTGCAGTTACCTGCTCTGATGAATGCTTTTTATCTGTAGAACAGGCGGCATCTTCCCAGGGATCGCATCTTTGGCGGGGGCAAGTATTCATATACCTCAACCTATGTGGCATGTGTTTATCATCTACAAAATGTGAAACATTTGTTTCCCTTAGTTTTCCACGTTTACCCTTGGTATCACCCCCTGAGGAGCCCACAGAGCTGGGCGAAACACGTTGGGGTGTGGGTGATTTAATTTATTATGTGTTCCCCCTACACTGTCAGGGTGTTACATAGGTTAGGTTCGGGGACAGGGCACTCTCACCTTCAGGGAGTCACCCTGGGCAAAGGGCCATCTATAGGGTCATTAAGGAACAGCCCACATGTACCTGCCCTACCTATATTTACCTAACCTACCTTAGGTTTGATGAGATTTGCTATTGAGCTTGCTATTTAGCTTTTAGATTAATTAATAAAGATTCATTTTAGGAGTCACCTTTCTTGTTTTCCAACATATACAGTACAGACAGTACAGTACAGTTTTCCCAATTTTTCGGACTTTCCCAATTTTTCGGACTGACTGATCTTCATTTCTTAAAGTAATGATGGCCACTCATTTTTCTTTACTTAGCTGCTTTTTTTCTTGCCATAATACAAATTCTAACAGTCTATTCAGTAGGACTATCAGCTGTGTATCCACCTGACTTCTGCCCAACACAACTCATGGTCCCAACTCCATTTATAAGGCAAGAAATCCCACTTATTAAACCTGACATGCCACACCTGTGAAGTGAAAACCATTTCAGGTGACTACCTCTTGAAGCTCATCAAGAGAATGCCAAGAGTGTGCAAAGCAGTAATCAAAGCAAAGGGTGGCTACTTTGAAGAACCTAGAATATAAGACATATTTTCAGTTGTTTCACACTTTTTTGTTAAGTATATAAATCCACATGTGTTAATTCATAGTTTTGATGCCTTCAGTGTGAATCTACAATTTTCATAGTCATGAAAATACAGAAATCTCTTTGAATGAGAAGGTGTGTACAAACTTTTGGTCTGTACTGTAGGTTGTTTCTAAAACCAGGAAGTACAGTATAATAATAGGAAGGCTGACTTCTCACAATGGTTGATGCTGGACACAACATATTGGGACTGAAATACAATAAGGTTCACTTTGCGCCATCTGCTATGTATTAAATTTTGCAAAACACCTGAGGGGTCAAAATGCTGACTATATGCTTTACTATATGCTTTACTAAATTGCATTATGGGTGCAGTTTACTCATATGGGGTGTTTTCGTATTCAGGAGAAAATGGGTAACAAACTGTAGAGTGATTTTCTCCCCAGGTGATTTTCTGCTTTAGTCCCCTTGTGATAAATCGGGGACTAAAGCAGCATTTTATTGTAAAAAAAAAATCACAGCCAAGTGTTTTTAAATTCTTTGAAACACCTATGGGATCAAAGCACTCAGTTCACATGATAAATTCCTTGAGGGGTGTAGTTTGAAAAAGGGGGTCATATTTTGGAGTTTCCATATAGGGTACCTCAGGTTCAAATGCAACATGGCACCTAAAAACTATTCCAGCAAACTCTGTTGACCAATAACCATATGGCACTCCTTCCCTTCTGAGCCCTGCAATGTGCCCATACAGCAGTTTACAAACACATAGGGGTTTTTCCATATTCAGGAAAAAAATAGGTAACAAAATGTGGGTTATTTCTCTTCTTTTATTCCTTGTGAAAATGAAAAATTTAAAACTAAAGCAACATTTTATTGGAAAAACACTGTATGTTTCATATAATATAGTTTTTGAGCACATATTGGGTGTTTCTGTAAACTAGAGAAACTGAGACATAATCAAAATTGAGGCTTGTTTTGCTATTAACCCTAGCTGTGCTGCAGGAAAAAAAAATCTATTAAAATAGAAATTCTGCAACAAAATGACATTTTAAATCTCACCTCCATGTTGCTTTAATTCTTGTGGAACACATAATGGGTTAACAAAGTATCTAAAAACTGTTTTGAATAATTTGAGATGTGCAGTTTGTAAAATAGGGTCATTTATGGGTGGTTTGTATTATCTTCAAAACTGAATTGGTCCTTAAAAAAGTTGATTTTGGAAATGTTCTTGAAAATCTGAAAAAGTAATTCTAAAATGTTAAGCCTTAACGTCCTAAAACAATAAAATGACATTTACAAAATGATACCAACATAAAGTAGACATATTGTGAATATTAATTAATAACTATGAGGTATCACAATTGGTCTTAAAAGCAGAAAAAATCTAATATAGAAAATGCTATTTTTTTAATTTTCTTTTTTAATTTTGTGCAAGAGTAAAAGCATTCCAAAGTTATTAACACATAAAGTTAGGGTGCGTCCTGAAGGTGTAAACTGGCTGGAAGCTGAAGAGGAGCTCACAATCTACTTCACTTGTATATCATGAAATTGCCAAGTTATATCAAAGACCCCAAAAAAATACTCTGTTTGACTGTAGCTCTGCCTCACCTAGGATTAATCAGCTGCATTATTTGGACGTCAATGAATATTGGACGTGTGATGTCCATGTTCTGCATGGACAGCTCACATACTCAACTTAAAGTGTGTAATTCACACATCCGTGATTTATTATGGTCCAGTGATTTACACCATGGAAGCATGCCCAATTTTTGCCCGTATTTACCGATCCATCATCATCTATGGGCCCATTAAAAAAATATGGATGGCATCAGCTGCTAGGAGATGTCTTATGGGTTTGGGCTAGGTTGGGGGTTGTGCAGAGGGTTGTGCAAAGGCTTTATATTGTCGATGTTTCCTCAGGATAGGTCATCAATATGAGATTGGCGGAGGTCCGACACCCAGCACCCCCAGCAATTAGAGGAGGCAGTGCTGCTTCTCTTCATTACAATATGTGTCTTCACCCTTACAGCGGCAGCATAGTGTAATTACAAATACTAGCCCCGTTCACGTGAATGGAACGAGTACTTGAATTACATTGCACTTCCAAGACGACAGGCAGTGTAATTAAGAAGAGGAAGCAGTGCTCACATGGAGCACAGTCTCCTTTTCAAACAGCTGATCAGCAGGGGTGTCGGGTGTCAGATCCCCGTCAATCTGATATTGACCTATCCTGAAGATAGGTTATCAATATAAAAACCCTACACAACTCCTTTAATGTTACAGCATTCAAGACATTAAAGATATTTGTATGTTTCCAAATTTGTAGCAACAATTTGAGGAAGTCATTATCCTATGCCAGCCCCTGGGCACAAAGCTGTTCCATCACAACATGGTTTGAAGGTTCGGTGAGGAGGAACTCAAATGATCTGAACAGAGCACTGTCTTCATACCATCAAATACCTCCAGGAAGAAATGGAATGCCAAATCAGACCTAGTTGCTCAATATCCAAACGTCCCACAAATAATCTTTTGACTGAATTCCTACAGACAAACTCCCAAATCTTGTAGAAATGTTGTGGGACCTCCTATAGCTGTCAAGGAGATGCCAACTCTATATTAATAGCCATGGATTTGGAATGGAATGTCCAAAGATCTCATTTACATAGGTGTGATGGACAGGTGTCCAGATATACGATTCCTTGGAAGTTTAATTAGCCATTGAAGTCAATCATCTTATTTGTTTTAGTGGCTTGTATGATATTTTTCTGCGCTGAATTTCATAGACGTACAATGCCTATTTTGTCTTCATTACTTCATTGAATGTCTTGTGTTTTAACTAATTTTACTGAGCCAGTCTGATTCCTTTCTTCCAGTTACTTTTCTAATCATCGGGCTCATTACGATTCAGCTCCCACAGGCCTGAACTTTGATTGACTGACTGATTTTCTCAACTATATCCATGCTTGGCAGGCATTTAATAGTAATTAAAGATTTATCTAATCTTTTCAAAGGCTACTCAGATAATCAAAAGACAGTCGCTTTGATTGATAGTCACTGTCAAGTAAACTGGAAGACAAAATGTTGCAACACATTTTCCCAGGAAAAATAAAATCCCAGAGATAAAGAGTTTCAGCGCTATACAAAGCATAATTTATAACGTATCAATTTTATTTAAAGAAATGTTTCTTATTTATGGAGTACTAAAAGAAAGAGAAAGATTTACTACCGAAGTAGGGATTCTTGTGTGATCATATTTCCCCGTGGTCATACAGCATCTTTTATACAGTTAGAAGTCTTTTGCAGTTTGTGACAGATCAAATAGAAATTCATAGTAATAAAACGAACTCTACGGTAGCCTTGGTTGCTGAGAGATTAAGACAGGAAGAGAATCCTGTGGGGTTTGAAATAATGAGAAGGAATGGCTAAACCAACAGCGGCATTAAAAGGGCAAGAACAGCTAAAGAGTCTCCGGAGGTCATCAGCAAAAAACATATTATTTCAGTATACATCCTTTTGATGTAGTGTTTTGTAGATGAGGTCTGTAGTGCCACCAGAGCTAATAAATCACTTCTGCTGATGACAAGCAAAGCACCTGTGCTTTATCATACAGGAGGCCTTGTAAATTACTGAAAGAAGCAATCGGTGACTCATGCAGGCAGGCTCTGGCACAAAGATCCCATATACTCTGAAGCATGTTAGTCCTGTCTTTCTAATTAGATTTAATGGAAATCAGAGGCAGTCATGTGTACTTAAAAAAAATGAAGGTAGAAATAAAATCAGGCAGAATTAATCATAAAGAGAAATGAGTGGAAATTCTTGAAAAGATCAAGCATTTGCTAGAAATTCAAAATGTTGTCTTCCTGCTTGTGATATCTACAGGCCGGTGCATCTATGCAAAGAAGACAAACTAGGAAAATATAAAAGGTATTCTCAAAAAGAAAATGAATCTCTCATCGTGGCTTCTCTATCAAAAGCAGGTCAATTTAAAGGGTTTCTGTTACCACTTTTGAGCCTATTAAACAGGATGACATTTGCAATGTGCAAATGTCACCTGATGCTAACTATGTAATTTATTTTATTATCACTGCCCCCGTTTTTGTGTAATTTAAACATTTATAATATGGTAATTAGCCTCCTAGGAGCAGGGGGGCGTTACCCCTGTTCCTAGAGGCTCCGTTTGCCCACCTTCAGAAACGCCTCCTTTGTCTTGATTGGCAGGGCCAGGCAGCTCACTCCATCCCCTGACGGCCCTGTCCGATCAAAATCCCGCGCCTGTGCCGTGCGGAAGCCTGGCAGCCTGGTGCACTCACTGCACCTGCGCCGAATGAAGGACGCACGGCACAGGCACAGGATTTGGATCAGACAGGGCCGGCAGGAGATGAAGCGAGCTGCCTGGCCCTGTCAATCAAGACAAAGTAGGCGTTTTTGAAGGTGGGCAAATGGAGCCTTTAGGAGCAGGGGTAACGCCCCCCTGCTCCTAGGAGGCTAATTACCATATTATAAATGTTTAAATTACATAAAAACAGGGGCAGTGATAATAAAATAAATTACATAGTTAGCATCAGGTGACATTTGCACATTGCAAATGTAATCCTGTTTAATAGGCTCAAAAGTGGTGACAGAAACCCTTTAAGCTATTGAATGGAATAACGTCCACAAGGCAGACCCCAAAAAACCTGACTGCTTGCCCTTTAAAAACAGCAAATCTCTCCCAGGTTTCTGAGATCAGCATTGAGGATTAAAGGAGAACTGACCTGTTAGAAAGGTACATGATGTAATCTGTAGTGAAGGTAATCCTCTTACCAGTGACTGTATTTGTCAGTTATAACTTCCCTTTTGATTCTCAGCTGTGTCATGTGACCAACACTCTGATTTCCAACTGACACAGGACAGGAATTCAGTTACTTCTCTATTCATTCCTATGAGACTGACATTGAGGCTCTCATAATACAGGCTCTCAGGAATACATACAGATAGTGACTTCCTGTCCACACATAAGATGCTATGTTATTTGGAAAGTCTGGTCACATGACACAGGTGAGAAGCAGAAGGTAGGGGAAAGCTCACAAATACAGTGATGGTCATGCACACTATAAGGAAAAGCTCCAGGCTATTTGTGGTCACAGCTGATCCCAGATAGATATGAGCGAAGTTTTGAAAAATTCTATTTGCCAGCTTCGCCGAAGTTTGGCAAGAAATTTGATTAATTACAAATTAATTCCATTCCCGTTTTTAAAGGCCACATAGACATAAGTGCACCGGTCTAATAGCCGTTAAAATCAGTAATAAGCTAGTGCAATATGGCCTTTTAGGTTTAAAAAAAAAATTCACTACCTCATTCACTTGCTTCCGCAGAGGCACTCTGCTCCTCTCATGACATCACCATGTGATCACACTGTTGACATTATCATGCTTAGCGCAGGTCCTTCAAGAGAGGAGCCGACTGACTCTGTGCGAACAATTGGATGAGGTGAGGATTTTCTTTTATTCTTTCTAAGACAACCCCAGGCGCCTTTTTAGGAAAAAGTAATTAATTACTGTGAGGAATGTGGAAATATGATCAATGCTAGCCATAATCTAAATCCTAGCTATTTGCTGTCAACTAGCAGATGGAGTAATCACCACAGGGGTCCTGCCTTCAATGCAGGCCACATGTGTACAGTCAAAACAAATAACAAATCTTTTTTTTTCCTAAAATGGCCGCAAGTACAGTCATGGCCAAAAGTTTTGAGAATGATACAAATATTAATTTTTACAAAGTCTACTGCTTCAGTTTTTATAATGGCAATTTGCATATACTCCAGAATGTTATAAAGAGTGATCAGCTTAACAGCAATTACTTGCAAAGTCAATATTTGCCTAGAAAATGAACTTTATCCCCCAAAACACATTTCAACATCATTGCAGCCCTGCCTTAAAAGGACCAGCTAACATCGTTTCAGTGATTGCTCCATTAACACAGGTGTGGGTGTTGATGAGGACAGGGCTGGAGATCAATCTGTCATGATTAAGTAAGAATGACACCACTGGACACTTTAAAAGGAGGCTGGTGCTTGGCATCATTGTTTCTCTTCTGTTAACCATGGTTATCTCTAAAGAAACACATGCAGTCATCATTGCACTGCACAAAAATGGCCTAACAGGGAAGAGTATCGCAGCTAGAAAGATTGCACCTCAGTCAACAATCTATCGCATCATCAAGAACTTCAAGGAGAGAGGTTCCATTGTTGCCAAAAAGGCTCCAGGGCGCCAAGAAAGACCAGCAAGCGCCAGGACCGTCTCTTAAAAGTGTTTCAGCTGTGGGATCGGGCCACCAGCAGTGCAGAGCTTGCTCAGGAATGGCAGCAGGCAGGTGTGAGTGCATCTGCACGCACTGTGAGGTGGAGACTCTTGGAGCAAGGCCTGGTCTTAAGGAGGGCAGCAAAGAAGCCACTTCTCTCCAGAAAAAAACATCAGGGACAGACTGATATTCTGCAAAAGGTACAGGGAGTGGACTGCTGAGGACTGGGGTAAAGTCATTTTCTCTGATGAATCCCCTTTTCGATTGTTTGGGACATCTGGAAAACAGCTTATTCGGAGAAGACGAGGTGAGCGCTACCACCAGTCTTGTCTCATGCCAACTGTAAAGCATCCTGAAACCATTCATGTGTGGGGTTGCTTCTCAGCCAAGGGAATCAGCTCTCTCACAGTCTTGCCTAATAACACAGCCATGAATAAAGAATGGTACCAGAATGTCCTCCGAGAGCAACTTCTCCCAACCGTCCAAGAGCAGTTTGGCGATCAACAATGCCTTTTCCAGCATGATGGAGCACCTTGCCATAAAGCAAAGATGATAACTAAATGGCTCAGGGAACAAAACATAGAGATTTTGGGTCCATGGCCTGGAAACTCACCAGATCTTAATCCCATTGAGAACTTGTGGTCAATCATCAAGAGACGGGTGGACAAACAAAAACCTACAAATTCTGACAAAATGCAAACATTGATTGTGCAAGAATGGACTGCTATCAGTCAGGATTTGGTCCAGAAGTTGATTGAGAGCATGCCAGGGAGAATTGCAGAGGTCCTGAAGAAGAAGGGTCAACACTGCAAATATTGACTTGCTGCATTAACTCATTCTAACTGTCAATATAAGCTTTTGTTACTCATAATATGATTGCAATTATATTTCTGTATGTGATAAAAACATCTGACAAACACACATAAAAACCAGAGGGCAGCAGATCATGTGAAAATATAATATTTGTGTCATTCTCAAAACTTTTGGCCATGACTGTACAATTCACACCTCAATCCAGCCTGCACAGAGGCAAAGTCATCCTGCAGGAAAAACACTCAGCAGGGTGGCGTCAGATGGATAGCCAGATCACTGAAATTCCAGACAGCAGGGAACCAGGAGTTCATAAGGAATTATGAATTTCCCATCCATCACATGCATAAACCAGTTATACAAGGTGGGCCATTTATATGGATACACCTAAATACAATGGGAATGGTTGGTGATATTAACTTCCTGTTTGTGGCACATTAGTATATGGGAGGGGGGAAACTTTTCAAGATGGGTGGTGACCATGGTGGCCATTTTGAAGTCGGCCATTTTGGATCCAACTTTAGTTTTTTCAATAGGAAGAGGGTCGTGTGACACATGAACCTTATTGAGAATTTCACAAGAAAAACAATGGTGTGCTTGGTTTTAACGTAACTTTATTATTTCATGAGTTATTTACAAGTTTCTGACCACTTATAAAATGTGTTCAAAGTGCTGCCCATTGTCAATGCAATCCTCTTCTCCCACTCTTCACACACTGATAGCAACACTGCAAAATAAATGCTAGCACAGGCTTCCGGTATACATAGTTTCAGGTGCTGCACATCTCGTATCTTCACAGCATAAACAATTGCCTTCAGATGACCCCAAAGATAAAAGTCTAAGGGGGTCAGATCGGGAGACCTTGGGGGCCATTCAAGTGGCTCACGATGACCAATACACTTTCCAGGAAACTGTTCATCTAGGAATGCTCGGACCTGACACCAATAATGTGGTATATGGGGTACAAAGAGAGTGGGGACATTCTTCATCAATGAAAACCTCAAGGCCACTGGATATGGGAAATTGCTACATGTTGATGTGTTTCCCTCTTTATGCACTGAAGCTGGCACGTTCCCTGAGTTTTTCCAGCAAGATGGTGCACCACCACATTATGGGTGTCAGGTCACAAGAAAAACACAGCATTGTTTTTCTTGTGAAATTCTCAATAAGTTTGATGTGTCACATGATCCTCTTCCCATTGAAAAAACTAAAGTTGGATCCAAAATGGCCAACTTCAAAATGGCCGCCATGGTCACCACCCATCTTCAAAAGTTTCCCCCCCTCCCATATACTAATGTGCCACAAACAGGAAGTTAATATCACCAACCACTCCCATTTTATTTAAGTGTATCCATATAAATGGCCCACCCTGTATATTTAAAACACAGGGGCCACAGCACATACACCCTGATAAATGTGTCATGTTTGGTCTCTACCTATAGCCGGAACCCAGGCGGATCCGTTGGTACCAGAACCATTTTCCTGTGACCTTCCGGTCTGGAGCTATGGGCCATAATGGTTTTGTGGGTCGTTTGGCTACCACGTCCAGGAAGGAGGGGAGTGGCCGGCTGCAGGTCAAAAAGCCACACAGGACAGAGGCCAGTTGTCTTCTTCTGAAAGGGGGTCACATCGAGTAATGTGTTTGGAGGGACCGTGGACAAGCTTCTGACATCACTGCCCCCATGTGGTTAAAACCAGGCCTTACAGCAACCCCAGGACTCATCATAATCCACTGGACTACTTATCCACCTGGTAACTGACTATTGCTCTGTTTAACTCTGTTTGTATCATACCACATGTATTTGCACATCAGACCACTGTATATATTCTCTGTATATCGTATTGTATCTAGTGTGTCCTTAAAGGGGTTCTCCGGGAATTACGAAAATGAAATACGTAAATATAACTTTATTATAAATATATTCATTAGCTATAATGGTTTGTTTTGTCTAGGGAGCAATCATTAGGAGAAATAAAATGGCTGCCATCCTATCAGTACACACAAAACCTGTCCTAATCACACAGCAGTTACTTCACAACACTGAGGTAAAGAGCTGCCTCATCCTCCTCTCTGCTCTACTTGTCAGGGGTTATGATCGTTAATACAGTTTAATCCAATCTTCAGCTGAATCTCTGAAGGAACGGAGTTCATGAGGAGACATGAAGAACAGGGATGTGTCTGTGTCCTGCTGTATGATTAGGACAGGTTTTGTGCGGACTAGTAGGACGGCGGCCATTTTATTTCTCCTAATGATTTCTCCCCAGACAAAACGAGCCGTTATAACTAATGAATGGTATTTGGGACTATATTTATAATAAAATAATATTTAGGCATTTTCATTTTCTTAATTCCCAGAGAACCCCTTTAAGGCAATTAAATATATAATGTAATCTTGTGCTGACCACGAATCTCCACTTCCGTGTTCAGCATAGTTATAGCTACCTGGGAGTGGTTCCTGCCTCGATATAATCCCGTTAGCGGACCGGGCTTATATTAAATGAAGAACTGGTGGCAGTCTACCAAGCTGAGAAAGCTCTCTTTTACTGGGGCAGTGAAAAGGCTCTCTCAGCTTGTCAGGGTTGTGAAAAGCTTTACGCGTCAATGTTTTGGTCAGCGATTTCCATCACTGATTTTGAGCCAGGTGCAGATCTTTCCCTTGTACCTTATCTCTGTGTAGGCTCCAGCCCTGGTTTTGGCTCACAATCATTGATGGAAATCACTGACCAAAACACTGATGTGTGAATGAGGCTTTAGTAGGACTAAGCTGTTCCAGCTATTGATTCCCTGGATAATGTAGTGGAAAAAGAACCAGATAAAATAAGTATGGGTTGGAGGCAAAAAGAAAAACACTTTAAAATGTACAATGGGAGAAAAATAATGAGACCAGGATTCAGTACCAAGCTCAAACCCTTTAGTGGTCAATATCAGAGCTCAGGTAGGATCAGTAATGTGGTACCATAGAGTAGATGTGAGCACATAGTCAAAGCCAAGGGTTAGATGATGTAAGCAAAGCAGTACCTGGAATGTGGTACTGTGGAACAGACATTTGGTTATTCAGGCTAACCAAGTGTCAGGAGTCAGTGGCCAGACAGGATTATTATATGGTACAGGTAAATCTCTGAAAGGAAATTTCACACATGTTCAATATCAAGGCACAGGGGCATAACAATCGCTCGTTAAGGATGAACTGGCTAAGAATCTTTGAGCCAAGCAAAACTTACTACATTACTCTGAATAAGGAGAATCAACCACGTACTGTAGCCCAACTCTCCACATTAAAGAGCATCTGTCATCAGGATGAACTCTATTAAACCAGGCATATTAAAAGCCTTATTTACAGTATGTTTCTCGATGGCACCATTCCTGAGTTGTATCATTTTTAAGTAATATTTAGATTAGTTCTTTGGTGTACCTAAGATCGGGCCAAAGCTCCTCAAGCACCAGAGCTGCAGCACTCTCTGCATCAATTGCCGTTCCCCCACCCCATTAGTTGCCCCACCCCATTAGAGCAAGGCATCTTTCTTGGCCCTGTAATGTTGCACTATTGACATATTCACAGTGGTTCTGCGCTGGTGATGTCATACTCTACTGGAACAACTCTGAGCATCTCTTTTTTCAGGGTGGAAGGATGACATCATCGTTGTATGCACAGTAGTCATATCTGCTGCTAGAGAAGCAGAGCCAGATGCACTGAGCATGTGCTAACAGTGTACACTATGGTGCAGGTGCGGGATTACAGGGCAGGGCGAGATGCCTGACCATGTCAATCAAGGAGAAATGGAAGTGTCAAGTGGGGCAGACTAGAGGAGCCCTAGGGCTCTGAGGAGGAAGGAGACCCCCGAAAGCATGGTGTGCCCTGCGGGAGACAAATGAGTAGCCTCTTCACTGTGCACAGCCTAGGGAGTATTAGAGCAGGACAACCACCACTGTAATATTCCCATCTTCTTCTACTACTACTTCTGTCCTCTCCCCGTCCCCTCACATCATATGGGGCACTGGACTAGTATTGCTTTACATTTGCATAGGCTATCAAAGTGGTTTTGAAATGAGAATTTCTATAGTTTTCACATAGAAAAATAATATTAAATATAGACCTGTTTTAGGTCATTCTAAATCATATTTACACTATTTATAGAGAAGATTGGTCTCAATAGGTTTTTAAAATGGGACTAATTAAAATGTGATTCATGTATTTATTCTCTATACCTCAGATTGCATTGTAAAATGTGTAAATTTAAATGTATAGGTATTATAGGCTTGTATGTGCAATTTCTGTACTAACATAATAACTCACACTTTTCACCTGTTTATAGTGCTGTTCCTTTTACATGGTTCACTGCATGGATCTCACACAGACATGTACAATGAAAGTATATAAAATATGGTCGATAGATCAGCAGCACAGAACGCGGCCTAGAACTCTGCTGAAAATGAACAATAGCTCTTCTATACCCTTGCTTTATATCCTCCTCATCCCATTACTTGGATCAACATGGCTATTCCTTAGAATCCTCCTCAATTAACTCAAGTCTCTCACATACGATATTGTTATTGAATGGAAAATGAAATGGGTATATGGTCAATTAAATAAATAGCTTGAGGGCATTGAATTGAAGGTGCACTTTCTATGACGCTCTACTGGTGCAGGAAAAATGTGTAAGTTATTCAAAGAATCCTATTCTTTGACAACCATCAGAGTTTTTGATCAATGCTTCTTTAAGGTGAATGGAATGAGACTGGAGCAGAACTAATATTCTAAGTAAATGTCTCATGGATTTTCTAAGAGCTAAATAAATAGAAGTGACAGCAGGAATTTTTATCATCCACATAAAAAATAAGAAAAAATATAAAGTATCATAGGTAGGTTTAAGATGATGCTTCTTACTATAATATATAATAGAGATTCTTTCCAATTAATGTATTGACCATTGTAACATTGTTTTCAGTTATATCTCGTTAACAGCTATGCATTTCATTTTTTTTTTGTGTAGGGTCAGTGATACCGACCATTTTTGTAATATACTGTACATACATACTTATGCCTAAGAGTTATATATTATTGCGCAATTCAACAGTGTTGTTAGGGCTGGGGAACTGGTTCACAAGCCCAGACTTCCTACTTCAGTTCACATCAATTCAGTCAGAAAAAGGAAAAAATCAAAATTTGACTAAAAACAAATTTACACTGCAAAATTGTCTGTCTAAATTTCGGGAACGAATGTTACTAAGAACACTCAATCCCGTTAATAGACCAGTGTAAAAATGCCGCAGGTCATCCGATGATGGAGCAAAACACTCATTCATCAGGTGAAATGATCTTTCATGCAGCACATTAAATCACTGTTTCACAATGAATCTGTATGAGGACAAGTGATGGCAGTAGCCATTGTTCATCTCCATACAAAGGAGGTTATCGTAAAATGCAGCTCTTTACTTCCACTGATTGAGCAGGCAGTTATCAGGAAGGAATGGTCCCTTCCTGATAATTGCCTGCTTAGTCAGGAAATGTAAGGCTACTTTCACATATGCGTTTTCCCTTTCTGGTATTGAGATCCAGCAGAGGATCTCAATACTGGAGGAAAACGCTTCCATCTTGTCCCTGTTCATTGTCAATAGGGACAAAACTGAAATGAATGTAATTCACCAGAATGCATTCCGTTCCGTTTGGTTGTGTTCCCATGCAAAACACTGCATGGTAAACCCAATGAAAGTCAATGGTGCAAGATCCGTTTTCTCTGACACAAAAGAAAACAGATCCGGCACCCATTGACTTTCAATGGTGTTCATGCCAGATCCGTCATGGCTATTTTAAAGATAATACAACCAGATCCGTTCATAACAAATTCTGCCGGTTGTATTATCTAGATGGAAGAGTTTTTGGTGATCCATGCTAGAGCCAACTAAAAATGCATACGTGAAAGTAGCCTAAATGAACCTTAAGCAGAGTTACAAAACTGATTAAAAAAGTGGGCCATTTGTTTGTTAAAAAAATGCAAATGTAGACCAGGCATGGTGAAGAAATAGGCAAAAATATGTCTAACAATGCTAAGTTGTGTCGAATTTTACCCACTTTGGCCATTTTTTGCTGACTAATTTAAAGGGGTCGAAAAAGGGCTGCAAAAACATTTATCACTAGAGATGAGCGAGCACTAAAATGCGGGAAGGCTGGGTGAAAACATGGAAACATCAGAAAATGATGGAAACACCACGGAAATGGACAGGAAACAGAGCAGCATGCATGAATGCCTCTGAGGCTG
>ONZH01029640.1:0-29426 GCA_900303285.1 Rhinella marina | reverse complement strand
CAGGGCAGGCCAGCACCTCAAGGCGTACAGCGCCAGTTCAGGCCACGGTCAGCTTTGAAACCCAGTAGTTGTATGGAAGCAGAGTGATCGCTACGGACGTTGGTATGTCAGCTAGGTACGCCCTCACCATCTTTCTGTAAGCTCACCCCTACTTGCCTTAGACTGGGACAGGTGACAGTGTCTTGCTGGGGTGACATAAAACTGGCAAAGGCCTTGAGAGCGTTCCCCTGCCAGTGCTGGACAAGCTGCCTGCTCGCCTCCCTCTTCCCCGCTACTTGGCCCACAGAAACCCGGCCTGTTGATATTGATTCACTCCACTACTTCCTTACAGGGATGGAGTGGAAAGGTTCTGCTTGTACTGTGGGTCCAGGAGATGAACCCAGTAATCGGTGTTTGAAAAATTCTTCTAACGTGAGGGTCACGGATAGCCCTAACATGAAGTCTCCATGTCGCCAGAGTCCCAAACGCAAGAATTCCCTTCCTCACTGGCTCACTCTCCATTTCCTCCTCCTCTTCAGCCCATACACACTCAAGATTAAGGACTGAGCATTGGTACCCTTTTCTGTCTCGCCGACAATTCTCCTTCTCTTCCTCCTCATCCTCATCCCCATCCCCCTCCTCCGATAAGCGCTTAGAAACAGACCGGAGGGTGCTCTGGCTATCAAGCAACTTATCTTCCTCCACTGTCTCTTGTGACAAGCGCAAAGTTTCCGACTGCTGACATGCTGAGCAGTGAGTTTTTCACAGGCAAAGCAGCGGGATGTGAGGCTATAATGGCGGCATCGCCGCTGCCACTGTGTTGACTCCTCAAAATTGGTCAACACCTGGCAGATATCAGACATCCACGTCCACTCCTCATTTAGACTGAGGAATCTGACTGACCTGACTACCAGTTCTGGAGGAAGTTGACATCCAGTCTAAAATCGCTCTGCGCTGCTGGTAAACTCTGGATAACATGTTTAATGTCGAATTCCATCTTGTGGGCACGTCGCACAACAGCGTGAGCGGGCAGTTGTAGGCGGCGCTGCGCTGCCCTGAGAGTGGCAGCATCTGTGGTCGACTTGCGAAATGCGCACAGATGCGGCGCACCTTGGAGCAAATCAGACCGATTGGGGTATGTCTTGAGGAACCGCTGAACCATGAGATTGAACACGTGGGCCAGGCATGGCAGATGTGTCAGTCTGCCGAGTTGCAGAGCCCCTCCAGGTTATGCCCGTTGTCACACCAACCATGCCTGGCTTTGAGGTTCAGCGGGCCAGCCACACATCGGTCTGCCGCCGATGCCCTGTAATAGTTTTGGGCGGTGTGCCTTTTGTCACCTAATCTCAGCAGTTTGAGCACCGCCTTGCTGGCGCTTACCCACGGCACTGCTGCTGCGCCTAGAGCTACCGACTGAAGGCGCCGTGCCCACGGATGGTAATTCGGAGGAGGAGGTGGAGGAGGAGGAGGGATTGAAGGAGGAGGCATAGTACGTCTGAGAGACCGTGACCGAGGTAGGCCCCGCAATCCTCGGTGTGGGCATTACATGAGCGGCCCCAGGGTCAGACTCGGTCCCAGCCTTCACCAAATTAACCCAATGTGCCGTCAGTGATATATAGTGTCCCTACCCGGCAGCACTCGTCCTTGTGTCCGTGGATAGGTGGACCTTCTCAGAAACAGCGTTGGTCAGGGCACGGATGATGTTCTGTGACACGTGCTGGTGTAGGGCTGGGACGGCATCATCGGGAAAAATAGTGGCGGCTGGGGACCGAATACCAGGGGCAGCACCGCCATGAGTTTGAAAGGTCTCGGTCTCTACCAGCCTATAGGGCAGCATCTCCAGGCTCAGCAATTTGGAGATGTGGACGCTGAGGGCTTGGGCATGTGGGTGGAACTGTATTTCTTCTTGCGCTCCAGCGTCTGCTGTAAAGACAGCTGAACGCTTCGCAGGGACACATTGGTGGACGATGTGGAGGATCGTGTAGGCGAAGGTGTGGTTTTCCGGCGGGAGGCGCTCGTGCCGGGGTCCTGGGCAGGGGGTTGACTAGCAGAGGCAGCGAGTGACACGGGAAGGAGCAGTGGTGGGACCCGCAGGAGGTGAATGGCCTGGTTTCATTGAGTGGGGTGTTTAGCACTTATATGCCTGCGAACATCTAGGCCTCGCCAAGGGAGCTTCACTACGTGAAACAGTTGCTGCTGATGCACCAGCTCTGGCCCTGCTTCTCCCTCTGGCCACACCACTGCCTCTTACAACCTGTTCTGGTGCAGCACTCGCCTCCGCCTCAGAAGCACTGTCTTTACTCGGCATATCAACCCAGCTTGGGTCAGTCACTTTGTCATCCTCCGATTCCTCAGTCTGCTCCCCCCTCGGACTTCCTGCCCTGACAACACCTTCACCACTGTCTGACAACCGTGTCTCCTCATCGTCCGACACCTCTTTACAAACTTGTTCCACTAACTCAACATTGTCATCATCATCATCACCCACAGACTGCGACAGTTGGAAAACTTGGGCATCGGGAAAGAAGTCAGCAGCAACCTGAGAAGTGGTTTGTGACTCTGGGAAGGGTCCAGAAAACAGTTCCTCAGAGTATGCCGGATCGCATTCCAAATTTTCCTGGGAGGGGGCAGACTGGGGGAAGGAGGTTGAGGTGGAGGAGCCAGAGGAGTGCTCCCTTGGGTAACGTGGGTGGACTGCATGGAAGACTGACTGGTGGACAAATTACTTGAAGCATTGTCCGCAATCCACGACATCAGCTGTTCGCACTGTTGTGGTTTCAACAGTCCTCTACCACGTGTCCCTGTAAGTTGAGACATGAAGCTAGGGAGTGTAGCTCTGCGGCATTCCCCTGCTCCCTCATCAGCAGGTACTGTCTCACCCTGCCCAGGACCACGGCCTCTGCCCCCTGCAGTAATTGAATGCCCACGCCCTCGTCCTCGACCCTTAGCCCTGGGGTTCAACATTTTCTGTATATAAGTGTATTATATATACCGAAAAAAAAAATGGGCCTGCTGTACTGAAACCCACAAACTTGTTCAATCTGAACAAGTTAATATATAGGTGTATAAGTTAGAGCAAAATTACATATTTTGTTACGTACCATGCAGTATGGAGCAATTACACTGAAACTATTAGATTAGGCAGACTTGGTCTGCTTAAGTGCAACCCAGACAAATGTCGCACAGAGATTTTTCTAATGTAGCTGTATCAGTTAGAGCAAAAGACCGTATTTGATTACGTGACGTACAGTATGGGTGACCTGGACAGGGAATACGAATTGTGGTTTGTGGTGACTGGCCAGCTGAACTGTGACACACAAAATGGTTCCACTCAGCTGTAAGAAATGGGTTTGTATCACTGAGATTAAAAAAAAAAAAAAAAATATTATTATTTTTTTTTTTTATGTGACGTGCAGAATATATCAGAGAGCAGAGAGCTGACTGTGGCTATTTTCACTGCAACCCAGACAAATTTCGCACAGAGATTTTTCTAATGTAGCTGTATCAGTGAGAGCAAAAGACCGTATTTTATTACGTGACGTACAGTATGGGTCACCTGGACAGGAAATACGGATTGTGGTTTGTGGTGACTGGCCAGCTGAACTGTGACACACAGAATGGTTCCACACAGCTGTATGAAATGGATTTGTATCACTGAGATTAAAAAAAAAAAAACAGTTTTTTTTTTTTTTTTTTTTTTTTTTACGCGACGTGCAGAATATATCAGAGAGCAAAATCAGCCCTTGCTGACTGTGGCTATTTTCACTGCAACCCAGAAAAATGTTGCACTCAGATTTTTCTAATGTAGCTGTATCAGTGAGAGCATGAAATGATGAAATGGATTTGTATCACTGAGAGCAAACAAAAGGATTTTGTACTGTGACTTCCACTATCTATCAGTTAGACAGAAAAAAATCTTCTGCAGACTGTGCCTATTTCAATGAAACACAAAAAAAATTGTCCCACTTAGCGGTTTGAAATGGATGTGTGTCACTGAGAGCCAAAAAATAAACTTTTTACAGTCTCCCTGCAAAATGCTGCAAATATGGCGGTAGCTGCACTTCTAGTGCCAGCAAGCTCAGCCACAAGCAGATAAAAAAAGGGTCTTGTAGCCCTAACAAGGGCTGTTGGATTCTTTTAGAATCACTCCTGCCTAACACAAATCTAGTAGAACACCCTAACACTCTCCCTGTATCACACTGCAGATCTGTCCCTAACGGCATCCAGGCAGCGACTGAGCCGAGCACCGCGGGCAGTCACTAGTATATTCCAGGGTCACCTGATCAAGCCAGCCAACCCCTGCTATCGACATGTAAGGGCCCCACGTGATGCTGGGTGTACCGCAGAGTCTCCTGGCTTGTGATTGGCTAAGTTTATAGCCGCCAAAAATTCAAAAGGCGGGAGGTGCCATTTCCTCGAGCATGGGGAGACACTCGTCCGAGTAGCGAGCACTTACGAGTACCCTAATACTCGAACGAGTATCAAGCTCGGACGAGTATGCTCGCTCATCTCTAGTGATATTCATATAAAGGTTATAATAAAATAGAACAAAATAAAATGGAGGAGCTTTCATGGGATACCAATAGCCTCATAGTTTTTTATCTAGACAGCAATATTTAGTAGTCTGTAGGTGTTTATAGTACAGTTTCGGTCATTTCATTTAATCCGTATGGGGTTAAAGTCTCCAGTTGATATATCCAAAAGATTTTTTGTATGTTGTCAAATCTATTAAAGGGATTTTCTGGTATCTTTTCCATGGGAGTTATTTTTAGAGGATGTTTGTTTCAACGGCAATGTAAAGGTTGGGTGGTTAGATTGACAAGTCATATATTGCTTTATGGGGTATACTGTTCCATTTTGGATGTAAACGTAGTTTGGTTATGTGTGATGATTTTGCAACATAAACACCGGTTGGACCCACACTTAACCCCTTCGCGATCAGTGACTTTCCGCCCAGCGGCGTGGTACTACGGCGCGCTGATCGGGCGGGTGCAGGAGCTGCGCCCACTCGATCAGCTGCGGGGGACCGGCTGTGCCCAGTAGCCGGACCCCTCCTAAAAACACCGATGCCGGCGCATTAACTCTCGATGTGCCGCGGTCAGCGTTGATAGCAGCACATGCGATCCTTGCTGCGGGAGGGGGAGTCCATCGGGTCCCTGCGCTACTGTGACGGGGACCCGATGACTTGAATGGCATCCCGATGCCTTCCTTAGGCATCCGGCTGCCATCTACGGAAGCCTGTGAGATCCAGGGGGCTGTATTACTGTGTGTAATACACTTACAGCCAATGCATTACAATACAGAAGCATTGTAATGCATTGTAAAGGGGATCAGACCCCCAAAAGTTAAAAAAAAAAAAGTGTGGTAAGAAAGTGAAAAAAAAGTTTAAAAAAAAGTTTAAAAAAATAAATAAATAAAAGTTTCAAGTAAAAAAAAAAATAAGCGCCATTTTCCCTAAATAAAGTTAAAAAAAGGGAAAAAAAGAAAACTAGACATATTATGTATCGCCACATCCGTATCGACCGGCTCTATAAAAATATCACATGATCCACCCCACCAGGTAAACGCAGTAGAAAAAAAAAAAACTGTGCCAAAAGTGTAATAGCAGGCGATCAAAAAGGTGTATTTACCCCAAAATGGTACCAATCAAAAATATGGCTCTCAGAAAATGGCAACACAAAAAAAGATTTTATTTTGTTCAAAAATGCAATATGTAAAACTTAACAAAAATAAAAATGGTAGACATATTGGGTATTGCCGCGTCCTTCCGTTCTGAGTCCTGCCATGTGCCCCCACAGCAGTTTACCAACACATATGGGGTGTTGCCGTATTCAGGAGAAAATGGGGAACAAATTATGGGGTGCTTTTTCTCCTGTTAGCTCTTATGAAAATGAAAAATTTGGGGCTAAAGCAACATTTTATTGGAAGAAATTAAACTTTTCATTTTCACAGCCAAGTGTTTCCAAATTAGTAGAACACCTAAAGGGTTAGCAAAGTTTGTAACGTCAGTTTTAAATAATTTGAGGGGTGTAGTTTCTAAAATGGGATCATTTATTGGTGGTTTCCATTATGTAAGCCCCTCAAAACCACTTTATATCTGAATTGGTGCTTAAAAAAATAGTTTTGGAAATTTTGTTGAAAATTTGAAAAATGGCTTCTAACCTTCTAAGCTTTCTCACATCCTAAAAAAATAAAATGACATTAATAAAATGATGCCAACATAAAGTAGACGTATGAGGAATGTAAAATAATAACTATTTTTGGAGGTATTACTATGTATTTTGAAAGTAGAGAAATTTAAATTTGGAAATTTGCTAATTTTTCAAAATTTTTGCTAAATTTGGTATTTTTTTATAAATAAAAATGAAATAATTTGCCAAAAATTTAATACTGTCATGAAGCACAATATGTAACGAGAAAACAATCTCAGGATGGCCTGGATAAGTTAAAGTGTTCCAAAGTTATTACCACATAAAGAGACACATGTAAGATTAGCAAAAAATGGCCTGGGCAAGAAGGTGAAAACAGCCCCGGGATTGAAAGGATCCCTTGTTTTGGTGCATTTTTTACTTGTTTTTTTAACCATATTTTTTGGTGTGCTGTTTCGGTTTACTTGGGACGAGAATGCTCCTAATCGTTGGTGCTCGTCTATATGTTATTCTGGGTAGTTGTGGCAGATGTTTGGCTAAATAGGGGTCCTTTTTTGACAGCTGGTTTTAAACATTCACCTTGTGTGACCGTCATACACCTATCACATTTTTTATTAATTTTTTTGGGTATCCCTTATCCATAAATCTTTTCTTTAGGATTTTTGCCTGTTGTATAAAATTGTTATTGTTTGTGCAATTCCACCTAATACATTTGTACTGGCTATATGAAATATTTTGCAGCCACTTTTTGTAGTGAAAGCTGGAACTCCCATGGAACAGATACCAGAAAACCCCTTTAATAGATTTGACAACCTACAAAAAAGGGAAGTCTTTTGGATATATCACCTGGAGACTTTAACCCCATACGGATTAAATGAAATGACCGAAACTGTACTATAAACACCTACAGACTACTAAATATTACTGTCTAGATAAAAAAACTATGAGGCTATTGGTATCCCATGAAAGCTCCTCCATTTTATTTTATTCTAGTTTATTATAACCTTTATATGAATATCACCATTATATCGCTAATAATACTACAATTAATTTATTTAAAATCATGTGATTTTATTATAAAGCACTATGTGATTGTTTTATAAATCTTCATTTAAGAAAAATGTATGGTCCCTTAACCCCTTCACCCCCGGAGCTTTTTTCGGTTCTGCATTTTCGTTTTGCGCTCCCTGCCTTCAAACAGCCATAACTCTTTTATTTTTCTGTTCACATAGCTGTATGAGGGCTTGTTTTTTGCGGGACAAGTTGTACTTTCCAACGCCACCATTTAATATTGCATACGGTGTAGTGGGAAGCGGGAAAAAAATTCCAAACCGGGTGAAATTGCAAAGAAAACGCTATTCCGCTACAGTTCTACGGGTTTCTTATTTACAGCGTTCGATGTGCATTAAAACTGATCCATTACTTTCATTCTACTGGTCAGTACGAATCCGGCAATACCTAATATGTATAGTTTTTCCTGCGTTTTCATAGTGATAAAATAATTAGAAAGTTGCCCTTTTTTTTTTTTTTTTTTTTCCTTGTCAAATCTTGACCCCTATAACTTTTTGGTATTTATGTGTACAGAGCTGTATGGGGGCTCATTTTTTGCGGGACGATCTGAAGTTTTTATTGATACCATTCTGGGGTGTGTATGACTTTTTGATCACTTTTTATTTAATTTTTTTTAGAAAAAAAAAGCGACAAAAAACGGCAAATCGCCATTTGGACGCTTTTTTCCGCCACACAATTCGCTGTATTGAATTTTTTTTTTTTATATTTTAAAAGTACGGGCGTTTTCGGTCACGATGATACCCATGATGTCTATATTTATTGTTATTTAGGTATTTATTTTTTACTTATACGGAAAGGGGGGTGATTTGAACTTTTACATCTTTTTTATTTTTTATATATTTTTTAACTTTTTTTTTTAATTTTTTTTTTACTATTAGAAAGCTCAAATATGGGCTTATATATTGTGGCTTTTTTTTTTTTTCTTTATGAGCAATTCTGGGTTTTATAGACTCAGAAAGACATGAATTGCTCATTTCTTATCCTGGCCTGCCATCTAGTGGCCAGAATAAGAATTGCACTTTGAAAACTGTAATCCTCACCAGCGAGGATTACAGTTTTCATATGGTGTACAGACACCCCGATTGGCCACACGGGGTGTCTGTACACCACCCGGAAGCGTTCGCTTCCGGGTTTAGCCGCAACTAGATGCCGTGATCACGTGTGATCACGGCATCTAGTCAACCCGGAAGACGCCGCCGATGTAGTAGGTAGCGGCAAGTCTCTGCTGTTAGAAACAGCAGAGACTTGCCGGCCATGACGCCCGCCGCACCCGCGAGCGGGCGCCATGTGCCCGCATCGCCCCAGCGCCGTACATGTACGGCGCTGGGGGTGAAGGGGTTAAACCAGTCCTATTGATTTTATTTACCCTGTAGTATATTCCCTTCTAAACTTTTTTTTATAGCCCTGTGCACATATTCAGCAACCTAGGTATGGGATTTTTATATGTATTTATTTTTCAGGCCCATATACATATTATATATATATATATATATATATATATATATATATATATATATATAGATATAGATATATATATAGATATATATGTATAGACGTTTAATCCCATCATGTATCCTATATAAGTTATTATTAGAGATGAGCAAATCGATTCGTTGATTCGTATCGAATCTTGGGAATTTTCAGCTGCGAAGCGAATCCGAATATTAGGTTATTCGCTTCGGCTTTGTACGCATTCGCTACGTAGTTTGTCCTATAAATTATACGCTATTGCTACATATAAGTTACTCTATACGCTGTTGCGTACGAATTCAATTCATTAGCGATGCAGACTCCTCCGTGGTAGCTACGCCCCCTTCTCCAGCGCTCGAGGAAGACGAGGCAACTCAGGAAATTAAGATGGCGACACAGCGAGGCCCTGACTTGGGAGGCATGGTGTGGGGCACCAACCCCTATGAGAAGGAGGAACCGGAGGAGATCTACGTATATGTCTGGCAGGACTACTCCCTTCGACAAAATTCAATGGTCCCCGAGGCTGTCACCCGGAACACCCTGACCCTCTGGGAATACAAAAAGTTGGTAGAGGAGTGGGTTGTGCAGGTTTTGGTGCACCCACGGTCCGGTCACCCTAAGCTGGAGTGCCGAAGGGGTACCGTTATTTGGTTCAGTGTGGAACGGGAAGTAGATTTTATGGGCGATGAGGAGACGGCGGAAGAATTATATGTCAACCGCCGTTTTGTAAAGCGGCCGTATCTTCCACCCGTCCGCCACAATCTCCACGCAGGGGATTACGTGGAGTATACCCCCATGAAGAGCCTCCAAGGCCCCTTTGCTACTGGGGTGAAACTCCTTAAGCAACCAGCTACTCCTGCAGCGCCCCTGGAAGACTGGAGTGAGGAGGCCCAGGCCGCAGAAGAGGCTCGGTGTTCCCATGAGACCAATGATGGGACTCTGTGATCTGAGGAGAAATCCCAAGCTCAGCTGGAACCCCTGATACTAGATTTGCCACCGCCGCCGATCCTTCATGTGAGACAGATGACCACCAACAGTTTTGTGTACCAGCCATCGGTGGTACAATACCAACTGCCATGGCAGGTGCAGGCCGCACAGTCCGCCACTCGCAGAAGACCGTTACCAGAGCCCTTACAGCTGGAGATTCTGTAACCTTGTATGCCGGCGGGAGGATCTGGCCACTACAAGGTAATGGGCAAGGCCCAAGTTGCCACGGCCATTGCCAGTGTGACCACCCGGTCACTTCCAAGACCATCCCTGAGAGGTCGTGTGGGTCTGCTGACGCAGGAGTTCAACCCTGCTGTGAGCGGTCCGCTCTGATTGGACAGCGCTCACAGCAGGGCAGAAGCAACGCCCATTGAGGAACAGGGAGTCTCCTCCTCCCTGTTCCGATGCTTCTTAATTTACATAAAGCCCGACAGAAGAACGGGGGGCCGTGTGAAGCCACCGGGGGACCTTTTGAAAAAAAAAAAGTGCTGCTGCCATCAGAGGGGGATACACTATGAGGTACATAGTGTATTTTGATTTTTTGAAAGTGGTGAAAGGTCCTCTTTAAGTAAGGATCCTGCAGCTTTTATGGGAGCCACAACGTGGACTTAACCTGAAGGGTGAGCACTGGTTGGCGTTTGTTTTTATTTTTGTTGCCCTGCATTTGTCCTCACCCAGATGGACATGGATTTTCAGGACTCCCCCCATCAAAAAAAAAGTTTTAACCAAGTTGCGCATACGTGCACCTCATTCCTTTTTTTCCCCCTTTTCAGGTTATTGGGGAGCCCCTTGAAAGAGAGTTTTTTAAGGAACCTTTACTTCTATTTTTTTACCCATTTGGATTACGATTTTACCTATGTGGATTACAAATTGCAACTGAGTTTGGGACTCTGCTCCAGTTCTATGACAAGCGCCAGAAGAAAAGAGACTTAAACGTGTCCGTGAGCATACTAGGTAGGTGATATTTAAAATGTTTACATTATACCTACAATGTATTTGCACTATATTGTTTGCACTGGATTGTTTGTACTAATGTTTTTACCTTTCAGCAACGTTTTCAAGTATGTTGCCCATTGTGTGTATTTCTTTAAGGGTACCGCAATGTGTCCTCATATTCACTTTATTGTATGGTGGATGGTTGTACTATGCACTTAGCAGGATAGACAGCACCTTACTTGTTCTACCTCAAATATACATACTGCCTCTGAGGTCGATTTCAGATCTGACCATTTGCGCTGGATCTGGCCCGGGGTCTACAAGGTGTCAAAACGATGGTGCAAGCCTCGGATCACCTGCTGGATCACCTCCTTTTTATGCTGGTTCGGGTGGCGGTGTGTGCCATCGTAAATCGTAATCCTGGCGGTCCATCAGCCGGACTATGTATTTCAGCTGTGCAGCTATTTGTACGCTCATGCGTACGTCTTATAAGAAGCTGAGTACATTTTTTAAATGAACATTTGTTCTTAGTGCGCAAATGTTTGCTAATAGAACATAATGTATATTTTGTACGCAAATACAATGAATCTATTCGTCGAATATACAAATCTTAGGAAAAGTTCGGCAAATAATTTTTTTAATGATTCGCTCATCTCTAGTTATGAAATATATATATATATATATATATATATATATATATATATATATATACATATACATATGCTAGCAGAATGACCCGGCTTCGCCTGGGTATATTTCATCTATTTCATTTAATGTTTCTGTGTGTCGTTGCAGAGAGGAAGTCAATGCAGCTGACAGAAGTTGATTTTTACCTTCATTTTTTAAAATCCCCATTGGCTGTGGAGTGAGAGGGGGCGTGACCTGACCGGGTTGGGGGCGTGGTTTACCGGGACCTTGGGGAAGGGTGGGGGGTGATTTTAAGTCCTTCTTTTCAGGGTGGCCTGAATTACAGGTCAATGCCATGGTAATTTATGAGGAAACACAGTGGGTAGCAGTGGAAGAAAACATCGCTTCGCACGGGTATATTTAATCTATTTCATTTAATGTTTGTGTGTCATTGCAGAGAGAAAGTCACCCTCCCTCCCACCCCTGCAGCTGACAGAAGTTGATTTTTACCTTCAATTTTTTATTCCTTGTTGGCTGCGGAGTGGGAGGGGGCGTGGTCTGACTGAGTCGGGGTCGTGACTTAGCGAGACCTGTGGCGGGGGTTTTAAGTACTTCTTTTGAGGGTGGCCTAAATTTATGATGACACGCAATGGGTAGCAGTGGAAGAAAACATCTTTTATTCCTACTGAACGGTCTTAGTCTAAAATTAGTCTAAAACATAAGCTATATTTATGGTAACTTGAATACCCCATTAACAGTGTCATCCACAGCGCTCTGCCGCTTTAAAGCAGTGAATAGAAATGGCTGTGTTGTTACCTGAGCTCCTCAGCTGGCTGCTAATTAACTGGCTGTGTTGTTATGGTAACCTGCCCTCTCTGTGTGTGTCTGTGCAGAGAATGGCAGTTGAGGTTTAAAAGCAAAGCTCCCCGGGCGTGGCCGGAAGCCGATGCGATCGGACGTGTAGCTAGTGAGCTCCGTCCCAACCAAGCTCCTACTAGCTGAATACGTGGTCAAAACACCTACCATCATGGGGAAAAGTAGGCCCCAGAGGCTGCCTAGGGGATCCCCCGAGGCTCTGGTGGCTCAGCAGATCAGAACGCTGGATACATTCCTGAATAGGAGCGCCTTTCCTGCATCCAACATGGCGGGACGCGTGGGAGCAGGAGGCAGAGATCCCTCCCTCCCTCTCTCCCCAACGGTCTCCAGCGGGTCTCTCTCCACCTCAGTGCTACCAGAAGCCTACCTCTGCCCCAAGGAACGCTCTGGGGGGACCGCAGGTACTCCATCCATATAGGGGGAAATCCCCTGCGCTCTGCACAGGTCCTGAACCCAGGAGGGAGGGGGAGGTGTCCTGGGCCCAACTGCCTGTCACAGCCAGCGTGCAGGTCCTGCCTGAGGAGGACTTCCCAGCATTACCCTCCCCTAGGGACCCCCTGGTGAGCACTACACCCTCTGACGCTCCACGGACGCCTGGGGTCCGTGGAGGCCCCCAGTGAAGCCATTACTCTGCAAAAACTCCCCAATTGGCCTGTCAGCCTTCGGCCACCCTAGGGCCTGCCAGTCGCTTACCTACCCCACCTCAGGTGGCAAGAGTACCAATGGCACTTCAAGGGCCCCCATCTATGCCTGCTGACACTCCCAGGGACTCACTGGAGGTTGGTCTGCCTTGCATCTTGCGTTCTCGCTCTCCGTCACAATGTGGTTCACCTTCATCTTCTGAATCAGATGGGTACGGGCCCCCTGCTGACCCTCCACCTGACTGGTGATCTTATATGCAACAACTGCCTACAAAACAGGACTTTCGGGCCCTGATTTCCGAAGTTAAAGATGATTTTAAAGAAGAGATCTCTGCGATCCGGCAGGATGTTCAGAATATAGGCGTGCGAGTTCATCAGCTTGAGGAGGATCACAACGCATCCCGGACGGTTGTCCGTTTGCTTCAGCGACAGGCGTCCTCTCATTCCCTCCAGCTACGTGAATTACACAACCATGTGGAAGACCTGGACAACAGGGGTCGGCGTCACAGGCTTTAACTTCTCACTCTTCTATGAGGTTATTGCGCCGAATAGTTGAACTGAGAGCTCGCCTTAAATCGTTAGCCTCCTCCTCTATGGATAAATTGATTCGCTATACACGACAGCTGTATTTTGCTTTTGGTAATAAACCGCATACGCTGTTAGCCAAACAATTGAAAGATAGATCCGCAGCCTCTACTCCACATGCGATTAAGGACCAGCAGGGGGTCCTTCAGTACCACCCCAACAAGGTCGCTGGTATATTTCATCATTATTATTCTACTTTGTACTCTCTTCCTTCTACACTGCCTTCAGATGAGGTGAAACGTAATGCCCTCCTAGATGATTTCTTTTTGGAATGTCACCTGCCCTCTCTCTCTCCGGATGCACTAGCCCATTTGAACCAACCTATCACAGCGGAGGAGATCGTAGACGTTATTTCCGCTCTACCTAAGGGAAAATCACCTGGGCCGGATGGGCTCTCCTATTCTTACTTTAAGACATTTGGGGAGATTTTGATCCCCCACATGATGGCGCTGTTCAATGGGTTTTTGCAGGGAGAGGAGATCCCAAACACTATGTTAAGCTCCTATTTAACGGTTATCCCTAAACAGGGTAAGGATCTGGCGGAATGCGCTAGTTACCGTCCTATTAGTCTCCTTAATTCGGACTTGAAGATCTATACTAAATTGCTAGCGAATAGACTAAATATGTGGCTCCATCACTTGGTCCACAAAGACCAAGTGGGTTTCGTTAGATTTCGCCAGGCAGGCGATAACACTAGGAGGGCGGTTAACTTGGTGGATGTAGCGAATAGGGGGGGGGAGGGGAGGCTCTATTGCTTAGTTTGGATGCGGAGAAAGCATTTGATCGCTTAAATTGGCACTTTATGTTTCGATCACTGCACCACTTTGGTTTTAAGGGCCCTTTTATGACTGCTTTGAGGGGCCTCTACTCCTCCCCTACGACGATTGTTCGCCTGCCCCATGCCCACTCCCCGCCTCTCTCGATTCACAATGGAACTCGACAAGGGTGTCCACTGACCCCCCCTTCTGTATGTCCTTAGTATTGAACCTTTAGCAGCACTTATACGCAATAATCCGGACATACAGGGAATTCTGGTGCGAGATAAGTCGTTTTCTATTTCCCTTTTTGCGGATGATGTTTTACTTACTCTAACTAACCCTTTTATCTCTCTCCTGAATCTCCATTCTGTCTTGGACAGATATAGTAGATTGTCCTGCTATAAGATTAATGCCTCTAAATCTGAAGCCCTCCCTATTAATATTGGTCCAGAGAGGCTTGCCTTATTACAGAGGGAATTTCGCTATACTTGGCGGACTCGCTCCATCAAATATCTGGGCGTCAACATCACCCCCCGTTATTCTGACTAATTTTCCACAGCTAATTAGAGAGGTCCAATCCCTGATGGCGAAATGGAAGTCTCTCCCAATCTCATTGCTTGGTAGGATTGCGGTTATCAAAATGTCCATTCTCCCAAAATTCCTATACCTCTTTGAGACTCTCCCGGTGGGAGTGCCGGCGACGGTTCTTCGCTCCATTCAATCCTGCTTTGTACGGTTCGTGTGGAATTATAAGAGACACAGGATTGCTATGCGGACCATGATGGCACCTGTCTCCAGGGAAGGTTTAGCCATGCCCAATATTCGTTATTATTATCTGGCGTCCCATCTGAGACAGATGACGTCTTGGTCACTCCTATAACAGGTGGACGGAGATAGAGAGGTTGTGGCTGGCACCTACCCATCTGAGGACTCTGATATGGGGTATTCCTGAAGTAATGCCCTCCTCGGCTCTTCTAGGTCCAATACGTTTTACTAGGGATCTATGGCTTAAAAACAGAATAAAATATAACCTAGCCGCGTTACAATCTTCACTCTCTCTTTTTCTATATACTCCTCTTCTTCCGGGAAGTTGTGAAGCCGGAATGGTGAGGCCTTGGTCAGGAGCGGGGCTGTATCTCTTAATCGACTTGAGGGATCCCTTAACGGGGAAGACCTACACTTTTCAGGATCTTCAGGACAAGTACGCGTTACCCTCGTCTTTAATGTTTCAGTTCTGTAAGGTGATGGGTTACTGTAGGGAGGTATTGGGTTCCCTAATGATTCCTTCCCTATCTCCATTAGAGCGTGTATGTACTCACCCTCCATCCTCTAAGGGCCTGATCACCGACATTTACCAAATACTTATTTCTTTTGACTATCCTGCTGGTTTCAAGCACTCGTATATGTTGAAGTGGGAGGAGTGGTTACAGAGGGATCTTCCAGCAGAGACGTGGCAGACTATTTGGAGGAGGGCTCACACTAGCTCGTCCTCAGTTCAATATAAGGAGAACCAACTGAAACTCCTGATGTTTTGGTACCACACACCAGCACAATTACATGCCATGAACCCGGATATTCCGGATCTTTGTTGGAGGTGTTCTTCACCACAGGCCTCTCAGTTTCATATATTCTGGTCCTGCCCGATTTTACATCCATTTTGGAGTACTGTGAGACACATGATAAGACTTATTTTGGAAGTCTCCCTTCCTAATGACCCATTGTTCTTCGTGTTGAATACACCGCCACCCTCTATACGGGGTAAGGACGCCAGGCTGCTCCTCCTTCATATAGTGACTGCGGCAAAATGTCTGTTGGCCCTGTTTTGGAAGAGATCTTCCCCCACCCACGCGATCTGACGGCTAGATTACGGATGATTAGAGACATGGAATATTCAGCGGCACTACAGCGTAATAGTGTGACCAGATTTACGAAATGTTGGCACCCATGGGACTCTCGAGAACACCTTAGATACCATTTCATATAGAGACTTTTTGTTTGGTTAAAATGACCTTTATTGTCTTTAGAAACTATTTGATTCAAGAATTGTCTATGTTAAACAATTTGTACAATTGTGCTTACTATACATGTTATTTCTTAAAAAAATATATATATAAATATATTAATAAACTTTCAATGGGAAAAAAAAGCAAAGCTCCCAGGCTAATATTGTCAAATGCAGGTCATATTTTGGGAATATCTCGGGAACGGTATGTCCTAGAGAGCTGAGACTAAAACCTTCCCGGACACCTGATGTACCTCTGTGCCGAATTTGGTGAAAATCGGTCCAGTAGTTTGGTCACGCATAGAGAACAGACAGACAGACAGAAACTCATTTTTATAATATTAAGAAAGAAAGATATATATACTAGCAGAAAGACCCGGCTTCGCCTGGGTATATTTCATCTATTTCCTTTAATGTTTCTGTGTGTCGTTGCAGAGAGAAAGTCAATGCAGCTGACAGAAATTGATTTTTACCTTCATTTTTTCAATCCCCATTGGCAGCGGAGTGGGAGGGGGCATGACCTGACCAGGTCGGGGGCGTGGTTTACTGGGACCTTGGGGGGGGTGCTTTTAGGTCCTTCTTTTCAGGGTGGCCTGAATTATAGGTCAATGCCATGGTAATTTGAGGAAACACAGTGGGTAGCAGTGGAAGAAAACATTGCTTTGCACAGGTATATTTACTCTATTACATTTAATGTTGGTGTGTGTGTCATTGCAGAGAGAAAGACTCCTTCCCACCCATTCCTGTAGCTGACAGAAGTTTATTTTTACCTTCATTTTTTCAATCCCCATTGGCTGCGGAGTTGGAAAGGGCGTGGCCTGACCGGGGGCGTGGTTTAGAGGGACCTTCGGGGGGATGGGTTGCTTTTAAGTCCTTTAAGTGGAAGAAAACATCTTTTATTACTACTGAACGGTAGTAGTCTAATATTAGTCTATTTCATCTAATGTTTCTGTGTGTTGTTGCAGAGAGAAACTCACCCTCCCACCCCTGCAGCTGACAGAAGTTTATTTTTACATTTATTTTTTCAATCTCAATTGGCTGCAGAGGGGGGAGGGGGCGTGGCCTGACAGAGTCGGGGTGTGGCTTAGTGAAACCTGGAGCAGGTGTTGTAAGTCCTTCTTTTGAGAGTGGTTTGAATCACAGGTCGGTGCCATGGTAATTTATGAGGACACGCAATGGGTAGCAGTGGAAGATTTACTACTGAACGGTCATAGTCTAAAATTAGTCTAAAACATAAGTTATATTTATGGTAACCGAAATACCCCTTTAACAGTATCATACACAGCGCTCTGCCCCTTTAAAGCATTGAATAGAAATGACTGGATTGTTTACCTGAGATCCTCAGCTGGCTGCTAATTACCTGGCTTTGTTGTTATGGAAACCTGCCCTCCCTGTGTGTGTCTGTGCAGAGAATGGCAGTGGGGGTTTAAAACCAATGCTGTCAGGCTAATATTGGCTAATGCAGGTCATTAATTTGGGAATATCTCGGGAACGTTATGTCCTAGAGAGATGAGACCTGGTCTAAAACCTTCCTGGGCACCTGATGTACCTGTGTGCCGAATTTGGTGAAAATCGGTCCAGTAGTTTGGTCGCGCATAGAGAACAGACAGACGGACAGACAGACAGACTGACAGACTCATTTTTATAATGTTAAGATATATGTATATATATTTTCACAATCATGTATCTTATATAAGTGATTATACATATCTCTACATATCTCTGGGTGTAATATGGTCCATAATAACCTTAGAATACTATGAATTGGAATGGTATGTAAAACAAATTAGCCACAAAGTATTACAAGATAAATTGTATTGCCTTTATAGCTTTGGAGCCAATTGATAGATTGAAAGGCTTCTCTGCCCATCCGTCTCTGTATAGAGCGCTTGTCGCTTCTGTCAAGGCAGCGCTTGTCTCTGGAGGGAAGTGCTGTAGATCGTGCTGCCGGGCTTATGAGATCGGGCTGCTGCGAAGCGCTCACAGTAGACATGCCCCCTATCAACTCTGCATTACGAGCGCCCGGCTTCCAGCGCTCGCAGCGCTCCCACAGTACTAATATGAAAGACACTACAAGCAGCGCTTACAGACTGCGCTGTCATCTGTCAGTCAAACAAATCCCCACCCATAGCCATACCCTCTGACGGCGCTGCGCGCCAAAACTGACTATTTAAATGCTGTATATATTTGTATTTAGTTGTATGTATATTATTGTCGGATGAGCATATCGCGATCCTCGAGGAAATGGCAACTTCCTCTTCCTGCATGTTAGGTGCCTTTTTTCAGCCAATCAACATGCAGGAGAGTCTTTGGTACCTCCTAGCATCACATGGGGCCCCTACAAGTCGATAGCAGAGATTGGCTGGCCAGATCAGATGACCTGGGAATATAAGAATCTGGTCCCGCGCTGCTTGCGTCATACGCCGTCTGCATGAGATTAGGGATAGAGCTGCTGTCTGTCAGGGAGAGTGTTAGGGCCTCAATTTAGATGCTGGTTAGGCAGGGATCACCCACAAAGAACCCAACAGCCCTTCTAAGGGCTAAAAGCACCTTTTTTTTTTTTGGTCTCCTCCTGGCTGCTGGCTGGGACTTGTAGTGCAGCTACCGCCATCTTGGCTGCACACTGTACACAGTGACTGGTGGCAGAAGGGACAGCACGTGGTCCACACAGACCCAAAATAAATTGCCCAAAGTCCTCTCAGTACTCATTTTTGCTGCTGCTGCTGTACCTTGGCTTGCTGGGATCTGTAGTGCAGTCTAGGGAATACGTTTTTTCTCTCATTTCTATACACTACAGTCCAGTGAACAATTATGTAGTGTACTGTACAGTAGCGTCAGTCTAGGAAATACGTTTTTCTCTCATTTCTATACACTACAGTCCAGTGAACAATTATGTAGTGTACTGTACAGTAGCGTCAGTCTAGGGAACACGTTTTTCTCTCATTTCTATACACTACAGTCCAGTGAACAATTATGTTGTGTACTGTACAGTAGTTTCAGTCTAGGGAATACGTTTTTCTCTCATTTCTATACACTACAGTCCAATGAACAATTATGTAGTGTACTGTACAGTAGCGTCAGTCTAGGGAATACGTTTCTCTCATTTCTATACACTACAGTCCAGTGAACAATTATGTAGTGTACTATACAGTAGCGTCAGTCTAGGGAATACATTTTTCTCTCATTTCTATACACTACAGTAGCGTCAGTTTAGGGAATACGTTTTTTCTCTCATTTCTATACACTACAGTCCAGTGAACAATTATGTAGTGTGCTGTACAGTAGTGTCAGTCTAGGGAATACGCTTTTTTATATATCCTACAGTGCAGTGAAAAATTGAGTGGTTTGCTGTGCAATAGCCGCCGTCTAAAGACTATGTTTTCCCTCTCAGTCATATATACTACAGTGCAGTGCAAAATTGTGTCGTGTGCTGCACACTAGCCGGAGTGTAGAAAATATGCGTTTTTCCTTTTAGTTATATATTATACAGTGCAGTGCAAAATTCTGTCGTGTGCTGCACACTAGCCGGAGTGTAGAAAATATAAGTTTTTTTCTCTCAGTTATATATTATACAGTGCAGTGAAAAATTCTGTCGTGTGCTGCACACTAGCCGGAGTGTAGAAAATATACGGTTTTCCTCTCAGTTATATATCATACATTGCAGTGCAAAATTCTGTCGTGTGCTGCACACTAGCCGGAGTGTAGAAAATATACGTTTTTTCTCTCAGTTATATATTATACAGTGCAGTGCAAAATTATGTCCTGTACTGCACACTAGCCGGAGTGTAGAAAATATACGTTTTTCCTCTCAGTTATATATCATACATTGCAGTGCAAAATTCTGTCGTGTGCTGCACACTAGCAGGAGTTTAGAAAATATATGTTTTTCCTCTCAGTTATATACCATACATTGCAGTGAAAAATTGAGTGGTTTGCGGTAATATAGCCGCCGTCTAAAGACTACGTTTTTTCTCTCAGTTATATATCATACAGTTCAGTGAACATACAAAATGTTGAACCCAAGGGCTAAGGGTCGAGGATGAGGGCATGGACGTGGGCGTTCAAGTAGTGTAGGGGGCAGAGGCCTTGGTCCTGGGCAGGTTGACACAGTACATGCTGATGAGGGAGCAGTGGAACGCCGCATAGTTTCACTCCCTAGCTTCATCTCGCAACTTACTGGTTCACGTGGTACTCCACTATTGAAACCACAACAGTGCGAACAGGTGATGACGTGGATGGCGGACAATGCGTCCAGTAATTTATCCACCACCCAGTCTTCCACGCAGTCCACGCACGCTAGCCAAGGGAGTAGACCTCTGGCTCCTCCAGCTCAACCTCCTTCGCCCCAGCCTGCCCCCCCCCCCCCCATCATGGAAAGTATGGATTCAGATCAGGCATACTTACAGGAACTCTTTTCAGGACCCTACCCAGAGACACAAACTGCTGCTCAAAAGCAACCTGAGCAGTTGCTCTGTCCCGATGCCCAAAATTTAGAACTTTCACAGTCTGTGGGTGATGAGAGTGTGGACTTAGTGCAAGTAGTGCGTGAAGAGGTGTCGGATGATAATGATGATGATGATGAGACATGGTTGTCAGACAGTGACGTTGTTGTCAGGGCAGTAAGTCCGAGGGGGGGAGCAAAGTGAGGAATTGGAGGAAGAGCTAGTGGATGATGAGGTGACTGACCCGAGCTGGGTTGGTAATCAAACTCAAGACAGTGCTTCTGAGGGGGAGGCAAGTGCAGCACCAGAACAGGTTGGAAGAGGCAGTGGAGTGGCTAAAGGGAGGAGCAGGGCCAGAGCAGGTAGATCAGCAACTGTTTCATGGAGTCAAGCTCCCGTGCCGAGGCCTAGATTTTCGCAAGTCTGGAGGTTTTTTAAAGAAAGTGAGGATGACCGACGGACTGTGGTGTGCAACCTGTGCCACACCAGGATCAGCAGGGGAGCCACCACTACCAGCCTAACCCTAGGCACGAGCGCCTCCCGCCCTACAACCACCCCTTCACCTCCACGATCCTCCACAACCTCCACCAATGTGTCCCAGCGCAGCGTTCAGCTGTCTTTGAAGCAGACATTTGATCGCAAATACAATTCCAGCCATCCACATGCACAAGCCCTAAACGTCCACATCTCCAAATTGTTGAGCCTGGAGATGCTGCCCTATAGACTGGTAGAGACTGAGGCTTTCCGTAACCTGATGGCGGTGGCTGTCCCTCGGTAATTGGTCCCCAGCCGCCACTATTTTTCCCGATGTGCCGTCCCTGCCCTACACCAGCACGTGTCAGAGAATATTATCCGTGCCCTGACCAACGTGGTTAGTGATAAGGTCCACCTAACCACGGACACGTGGACAAGTGCTGCCGGGCAGGGACACTATATCTCACTGACGGCACATTGGGTTAACTTGATGGAGGCTGGGACCGAGTCTGACCCTGTGGCCGCTCATGTACTGCCCACACCGAGGATTGCGGGGCCTACCTCGGTCATGGTTTCTCAGATATACTATGCCTCTTCCTCCAACCCCTCCTCCTCCTCCCCCGAATTACCATCCGTGGGAAGGGCGCCTTCAGTTGGTAGCTCTAGGCGCCACAGCACTGCCGTGGGTAAGCGCCAGCAGGCAGTGCTCAAACTGCTGAGCTTAGGTGACAAAAGGCACACCGCCCAAGAGCTGTTACAGGGCATCAGGGCGCAGACCGATCTGTGTCTGGCACCGCTGAACCTCAAGCCAGGCATGTTTGTGTGTGACAACGGGCGTAACCTGGTGGCTGCTCTGCAACTCGGCAGACTGACACATGTGCCATGCCTGGCCCACGTGATCTCATAGTTCAGCGGTGTTTTTGGTGTTTCGCCTGCTACCTCACTGTAACTCGTTCACTCTGTTGTCACCGCCATACAGGGTCACGCTAAATTTTATTTCTTCTTCGACTACTACCTCAGTCTAACTCGGTCACTCTGTTGTCACCGCCATGCTGCGTCAGGGTATATTTTTGGGTGGCTCACCTGCTACCTCATGTAACTTGGTCACTTGTTGGTGTCACCTCCATGCTGTGTCAGGCTTATGCCTGCGTCGTGGGGCGGGGGATAGGACAGCAGTGCCAGCATGGGCATGGGTGATGGACCTTCGTTGCACCTAGTTGGGTGCTTCACTAACACGTAATGGGCATGTGCCTCGCCCTTGGTCAGGGTAAGCACAATTGCCTTGAGGGTCACCACCAGGCTGTTGCCCGAGAATTTGGGGTAATGGTGGCATTAGGCAGCCTCAGATGCATCCATGCATGCTGCCCCTGCTGTTTCCTGTCCATTTCCGTGGTGTTTCCATCATTTTCTGAGGTTTCCAGGCTTTCACCCAGCCTTCCCTAGGCAGAGCCTTGGTCCCCTGCAAAAAATGCTCGAGTCACCCATTGACTTCAATGGGGTTCGTTACTCGAAACGAGCACCCGAGCATCGGGAAAAGTTTGTCTCGAATAACGAGCACCCGAGCATTTTAGTACTCGCTCATCTCTAACCTTTATCCATTTTCCTTTATTTCTGTCTCCACACAGCATGATGACGTGGAGGAGACTTCGGAGTCTGACACAGTTGCGTGGAGCCAAGCGTCACAGCATTTCCCCTGCTTATCCTCCTTACAGCCCCAGAAAAGGCTTGTAGTGGAGTTGTCACAATCTTCACTACTCCTTCCTAGTGCGCATTTGTGTGCTGGACAGGACCTGGGAGCCAGATCGAAGTACTGAAGAGGAAGCATCCGTGCAGGACGGGGGCAACAAGAATAAAGAGCCGAGACAGCTTGGCTGCCTGTAGCTTTGTCTGAGCAACTTCTGTATATAATAGAAAATACAACTGACCAGCATTCCCAATCAAAACAAGTACTGTATGTCTTCCTTCTCCTGGTTCTCTTTGTGGCAGTCAACCTGCATCCCCAAGCAATACGAAATCTTTGTCATCATTATCATCATTGCCTTTTTCTTCTCCTGCTAAGACTCCTCCTTGTCCTCAGCTCCATCATGAGACATCTATAACTGAATGTTCGGCCATGAAAAAACTTTTCTCCACCAGCAATTAGCTTGTCACAGTTCCATCCCCAACAGCAATAGGGAACAGCATTGCTTGCTCTACCACTCCTTCCTATAAGATGTGTCAAGTCAAGCATTGCCATGCTGTGTTGAAACTGATTGGCCTGGGCGAGAGTAGTCACACTGCTGAGCAGTTGCAGCTTAAGTACATCAAACAGCTTTCACCCCGCCCACTCCAACTTGGCAAGGTGGTCAGCGACAAAGGGCACAACATCCTTGCCGCCTTGACCATGTGCTCCCTGCATGGCCTCTTTAAAAAAAAACTAACTGTCTTGTGCAAGGTGCTGGCAATGTCTAGGAGACTATCCCTCAGTAATTTCAGCCATTCTCACGTGGTGAGGAACATTCTCATGACACTCATTAAACAGGTGGTTACAAAAGAGGAGGAAGAAGAACAGTTAACTCATCTTGAAGTCCGCCTTGTAGCTGTTGTGGACCCACAGTGAGAAACTTCTATTTAGGAGGAGAAGGTGCTGCAACTGGAGAAGGAGGAAGAGGAGTCAGCATTAGAGGAGAAAGAGGATGATGATGACGGTGTCTCCAGCCATGACACCCAATCATCTCAATCTGGGGTGGAAATGGAAAGAACTGGCTCCTTGGGCACACTGACCACAATGGAATCCTGTAGACTTGCTTGCTTACGCAATGACAGACATCAAGCAGTGTGATGATTATTGGATGGTCATGCTTTCTGTTTTCCTCTTGCAGAAAAGGAGGCCAAATGATGTTGTTATCAGAAAACACTGTGTAAGCAGCGTGACACAGCTTATGCTAAGCAAATGCCTGCCACCAGTGTGTCAGAAGAGAGGCCCTTCTCTGCCCCACACAAAGTCGCCACCACCAGCGGCTGCAGCAGCAGTCATTTTAGTCTCTTCAACATGATGGAGCAGTTTTTACTAGAGATGAGCGAGTAGTGAAATATTCGAAAGTTCGAAATTCGATTCGAATAGACCGCGAAATTCGACTATTCGACCGAATATCGAATCCCATTAAAGTCTATGGGAAAAAAATGCTCGCCACTTGGAAATCTCAATTCGACCACTTGGAGATCACCAAGTCCACCCTGAAACCTCAGAAAAGGATGCCAACACTGCTGGAATGCAACTGGGACAGCAGGGGAAGCATGTCTGGGTGCATATAACGCGCCCAAGTCGCACTATTACGCCACTATCACAGCCTCTCAACAATACACTCCAAAGACAATCTAATCTCTCTGTAAAGTGAGACCATACAAGGAAACCTTCTTTCCTCTACATTGCCATGGACCCCAAGCCAAACTAGACAAAAAAGAAGATGAAATTCTGCACCCCTTAAAATCACGTTGCCTATGACAACCACAGATGGCATAGGCAAGGGGGAAAGCAAATAGACCCCACCCCTAATTGTCATTGTGTGTGTGTGTGAAATGTGGTCATACATGTCTTCTTTAAAATGTAAAAACAACTCAAACACATGCAGAAGCCTTAAAATGCCCAAATTGTTGGCGCTAGAGATATCAGTGACCCGACCTGGCCCAGTGTCATGTCTAGCAGGTAAAGCAGTGGGGATGTGGAGGGATGCGTAGGACCGCAAAAGGCAGGAAGAGGCCGTGGGCTGGCCAGAGGCTCATGGAAAATTTTGTGGAGGCCCAAGAGGTGAGACCTCTTAAAGATTTTGTGGAGGCCCAAGAGGTGAGACCTCTTAAAGATTTTGTGGAGGCCCAAGAGGTGAGACCTCTTAAACATTTTGTGGAGGCCCAAGAGGTGAGACCTCTTTAAAATTATGTGGAGGCCCAAGAGGTGAGACCTCAACGATTTTGTGGAGGCCCAAGAGGTGAGACCTCTTAAAGATTTTATGGAGGCCCAAGAGGTGAGACCTCTTAAAGATTTTGTGGAGGCCCAAGAGGTGAGACCTCTTAAAGATTTTGTGCAGGCCCAAGAGGTGAGACCTCTTAAAGATTTTGTGGAGGCCCAAGAGGTGAGACCTCTTAAAGATTTTGTGGAGGCCCAAGAGGTGAGACCTCTTTAAAATTATGTGGAGGCCCAAGAGGTGAGACCTCTTAAAGATTTTGTGGAGGCCCAAGAGGTGAGACCTCTTAAAGATTTTGTGGAGGCCCAAGAGGTGAGACCTCTTTAAAATTATGTGGAGGCCCAAGAGGTGAGACCTCAAAGATTTTGTGGAGGCCCAAGAGGTGAGACCTCTTAAAGATTTTGTGGAGGCCCAAGAGGTGAGACCTCTTAAAGATTTTGTGGAGGCCCAAGAGGTGAGACCTCTTAAAGATTTTGTGGAGGCCCAAGAGGTGAGACCTCTTAAAGATTTTGTGGAGGCCCAAGAGGTGAGACCTCTTAAAAATTATGTGGAGGCCCAAGAGGTGAGACCTCTTTAAAATTATGTGGAGGCCCAAGAAGTGAGACCTAAAAGATTTTGTGGAGGCCCAAGAGGTGAGACCTCTTAAACATTTTGTGGAGGCCCAAGAGGTGAGACCTCTTAAAAATTATGTGGAGGCCCAAGAGGTGAGACCTCTTAAACATTTTGTGGAGGCCCAAGAGGTGAGACCTCTTAAAAATTATGTGGAGGCCCAAGAGGTGAGACCTCTTAAAAATTATGTGGAGGCCCAAGAGGTGAGACCTCTTAAACATTTTGTGCAGGCCCAAGAGGTGAGACCTCTTAAAATTATGTGGAGGCCCAAGAGGTGAGACCTCTTAAACATTTTGTGCAGGCCTAAGAGGTGAGACCTCTTAAAAATTATGTGGAGGCCCAAATGTGGAGGCCCAAGAGGTGAGACCTCTTAAAAATTATGTGGAGGCCCAAGAGGTGAGACCCTCTTAAACATTTTGTGGAGGCCCAAGAGGTGAGACCTCTTAAAAATTATGTGGAGGCCCAGAGGTGAGACCTCTTAAAAATTATGTGGAGGCCCAAGAGGTGAGACCTCTTAAACATTTTGTGGCAGGCCCAAGAGGTGAGACCTCTTAAAAATTATGTGGAGGCCCAAGAGGTGAGACCTCTTAAAAATTATGTGGAGGCCCAAGAGGTGAGACCTCTTAAACATTTTGTGGAGGCCCAAGAGGTGAGCCATAAACATATACATTTTTCTTATTTACGGAGCAATTCTACGGCGGTTAAGGAGGAGGAGGAGGAGGTGGAGGAGGAAATGGCACTTCATACAGATGGCACTTCACTTTTGGCTGCTTTCCACGGTTGGAGAAGCAAAGTCCGGGTCAATCCACTTGCTGTTCATTTTGATTAGCGTCAGCCTGTCCGCACTGTCGGTTTGACAGGCGGCTGCGCTTATCGGTTATAATGCCCCCGGCTGCGCTGAACACCCTTTCTGATAGCACGCTGGCGGCAGGGCAGGCAAGCACCTCCAAGGCGTACAGGGACAGTTCCAGCCACGTGTCCAACTTGGAGACCCAGTAAGTGTAGGACGCCGAGGGATCTGGGAGGACAGGGGTACGGTCTGCCAGGTACTCCCGCAACATCCGCCGATACTTGTCCCTCCTGCTGATAGCGGGCCCCGCAGTGATGGAAGTGGCACGAGGGGGTGCCATGAACGTGTCCCACACCTTGGAGAGTGTTCCCCTGGTGGCTGTGGGCCTGATTGATGTTGTGGGACTCTGGGAGACCCTCTCCTCTCTGCCGCCAGTGATGGTGGGTGGGAAAATCTCCATCATGTTCTGCACGAGTTCCCTCTGGTATTCCAGCAATCGATTCGTCCTCTCCTCTACCGGAATAAAAGAGGAGACGTTATCTTTATACCGGGGGTCCAGGAGTGCGAAGACCCAGTACAGTTTGTTCTCCACTATCCGGACAACACGTGTGTCCCGGGAAAAGCAGCCCAGCATGAAGTCAGCCATGTGTGCCAGACTCTGAATAGGCATGACCTCACTGCCCCCACCAGAAGGATCACTTGCCATTTCCTCCTCTTCCTCTTCCGCCTCCTCTCCGCCCCATCCGCGCTGAACCAATGGGACGCACACAGCCTGACTGCTACCCTCGCCGCCAGCATCCTCCTCCTCTTCCACAGCCACCTCCACGTCGTCCTCCTCCTCATCCTCCTCCTCCTGCAACTGCCACCGTGAAGCAGACAAAAGTGTGGTCTGACTGTGTAGCTCCGTTGCGTCTCCTCCTACCCCCGTCTCCTCTGCGTGCAATGCGTTCTCCCTTATTGCGATGAGCGATTCTTTAAGGACGCCTAGGAGCGGGATGGTTACGCTCACTATAGCGTCCTCGCTGCTGACCTTCTTGGTGGACTCCTCAAAGATACGCAGTACATCGCATATGTCTGCCATCCATGGCCACTCGTGGTTGGCAAACTGAGGGAGCTGAGTTGGAGGCACGCGTGGATTCATAATCTGGTACTCCATCAATGCTCTCTGCTGCTCACACACCCTGGCCAACATGGAATAGGTGGAATTCCAGCGAGTCGGCAGGTCGCACAACAGCCGATGTTCAGGCAAATGGAGGCGTTGCTGGAGTTTTTTTAAGCTAGCAGCAGCTACAGTTGACTTCCGAAAGTGAGCGCACAAGCGCCGCACTTTCACCAGTAGCTCTGCCAGGTTGGGGTAAGTCTTCAGAAATTTTTGGACTACCAGATTAAAAACGTGGGCCAGGCATGGTACGTGATTGAGTTCGGCAAGCTCCAGAGCCGCCACCAGGTTACGGCCGTTATCGCACACGACCATGCCTGGTCCTAGCTGCAGCGGCGACAGCCACATCTCCGTCTGCTGCAATATGGCGTCCCTCACCTCTGGGGCGCTGTGCTTCCTGTCGCCCAAGCTGATGAGCTTTAGCACCGCCTGCTGACGTCTCCCCGCACCAGTGCTGCAACGCTTCCAGCTAGCGGCTGAGGGAGATGTTAAGGCACAGGAGGAGGAGGAGGAGGAGGAGGGGGGTTTATCAGAACCCATGCTGGCAATCTTGGGTGGGGGTGGTAGGTAGGCCGTCTCTGTTTGCGACCCCGTCCCCGCTTCCACTACATTCACCCAGTGTGCCGTCAAAGAGATGTAGCGTCCCTGGCCGCAAGCGCTTGTCCACGAGTCGGTGGTCAAGTGGACCTTTGCGCTGACTGCGTACCTCAGGGCCCGCCTGATGTTACGCGACACGTGCTGGTGCAGGGCGGGGACGGCACTCCGGGAAAAGTAGTGGCGGCTAGGGACGGAATAGCGAGGTGCGGCAGCCGCCATCAGGTCGCGGAAGGCCTGCGTCTCCACAAGCCTAAACGGCAACATCTCCAGGGCCAGCAGTTTGGAGATGTGGCAGTTTAAGGCTTGGGCTTGGGGGTGACTCGAGGCGTACTTCCGCCTGCGGTCGAACGCCTGCGAGATGGACAGTTGATGGGACGAGGAGTGTGAAGGTGCAGGCGAAGAGGCGGGGGAAGGGGAGGCTGAAGGAGAAGGCCCCAAAGTAGCCGAGGCAGAGGCAGATGTGGAGGTGTCCTGGCTGGAGGTCTGGACCGCAGTGGCAGCACACAACAAAGGGGAAGAGGCAGTGGCAGCAGGACCGGGCGCAGGTTGTATTGCGTTTGCTCTCTCCCACTCAGCCCAGTGCTTGACTTCCAAGTGACGCCGCATGCCTGAGGTGGTCAGATTGCTCTTCTCAGAGCCCCTACTCAGTTTTGAGTGGCAGAGTGTGCAAACCGCGCTCAGTTTGTCATCCGCACAAACATTAAAAAATCTCCACACCACAGAAGTACGAGGCCTCGATGGCGGAGCTTCACGCGACTGCCCGCTGCCGGGAACAGCTTCGGCCGTGCTGGCTGTGGCCTCACTACTCTGTCTGGACTGTCCTCTGCCTCTGGACATCCCTCTGCCTGTGGACATCCCTCTGCCTGTGGACATCCCTCTGCCTCTGGACATCCCTCTGCCTCTGGACATCCCTCTGCCTGTGGACATCCCTCTGCCTGTGGACATCCCTCTGCCTCTTGCTGCCTTTTTCGGTGCTGCGCAGACCACCACCTCTCCACTGCTTTCCCCGCTGGACATCACCCCTGGCCAAGTGGGGTCGGTCATTTCGTCATCCACCACCTCCTCTTCCTCACTCTGCTCCTCCTCCTGCCCACTGGACATTCCAACAGCCTCCCTTGATGGCAACTGCGTCTCATCATCATCATCGCTCATGATAACAGATGCTGGTTCAGGGTCCACATCAGCAGGAGATGGCGAAAACTCAAGTGTTTGGGCATCACTACAAACAAATTCCTCTGCTAGCTCCTGGGATTCTTCCGGCACATCTGAAAAAGGACCCGAAAAGAGCTCCTGGGAGGGGTCAAGGGTGGGATGACTCTGTTGGCCAGGTGTG